>LQNS02278176.1:551525-561619 GCA_001587735.2 Parhyale hawaiensis | reverse complement strand
CAAAATGGTCATATCAAATAAGTTAGTAATAATGCATGAGCTGGAATTCAATGAACTATAATGTAAACACAACAGATGAAGAAATATACATTATTTAGCAATTGATTAACTACCTCCGCCAAGGAAGTTATATTTTGGTCGTGTGTGTTTACCTGTATGCTTGTCTGCATGTAGTAATATTTGTCGCTGCATTTGATTTTATACTTGTTACACAATAACTAAAAAAATTAAGTATGGATCTCTATAAAATTTACAGGACCTGTTAGTAATGTTAAGATACATAAATGATATTTTGGTGATGATCGGTTGGTCACTTTGTTTGTTTGTTTATGTTTGTCACAATGTTTGCTAGCAGTATAATTCAAAAAGTTATGAACGGATCTTCACGAAAATTACTGGAACAGTCAATACAATATTGAAAGGCATAAACAATGAGATTTTGGTGTTGACACAATGAAAATCATGGTTTCAGAACAAATTTGAATTTTTCGTTGAAACGGCCTTGCTTGGCAGGGGTATGCGCTCTCAGAGTGCTCTCTACTCTAGTTTGTAACTAAATTCTACCCTCGTGTTATTCTAAGAGAAACATTGAAGCTATTAAAAATTTTATGTAAAGTAAATTACTCTTATAAAATGTATCCAACAGGTGTAGAAAGCACGGCTCGTCCCCCATACGTAACGGAGCCTTCCATAAAGTGTGCTGAGGTCTTCTCAGTTAGAAAAAGTAACAGAAGTAACCATAACTTTAGCGATAGGTTTTTCTAACTATGTATGCAGAGCTTGTAACACGCTTGCTAGGAAAGAATTTCTGTACCTTGTTCTTTTTTGTGGCGTTTTAGTTCAGTTTGGATTCTCTAAATGGGAACGGTATAATTAACATGCGATAAACTGGTTCCTAAATAACCGAGTACAATCTTTACCTGTGCCAATAAGGGTATGAGTTGCTGATCCTAATCACTGTTATTGTTCGGCCGCACTGTTCCATGGTCTCTACGTAACTAACTTTTGGCCTTAAATATCTAAGGCATGCGACCATGGCCCTGTTTAGGGTGTAAGTTGCAGCAGGCCCTCGCTGATACACCTGCTAATCGGATGGATTACCAGCAGTGCTCCTCATAATGACGTGAATTACACGCTCTAAACTTTTGCAGTCACCCTACATTTTTGCCTGGCTCAATAGCCACATTAATTGTATCNTAGGGTGTAAGTTGCAGCAGGCGCCCGCTGATACACCTGCTAATCGGATGGATTACCAGCAGTGCTCCTCATAATGACGTGAATTACACGCTCTAAACTTTTGCAGTCACCCTACATTTTTGCCTGGCTCAATAGCCACATTAGTTGTATCAAGTTGCTGGCTCTGCTGAGCCTAAGAACAAGAAGGCTGGTTGGAAGAGGGCATCACGCTCTGGACTCACGCGCTCCAGACCTGCAAAGCTCCAAGCTAAAATGTTTGATGAAGTAATAAACTTAGCATAGACATGAGGCTCATATGAATATTCAGGCCAGCACTGGAGTTGATATCAGACGAGCACAGACTTGGCAGTTCATCCAACAAACCCCGCGAAGGCGTGAGCCTGAATGAAATGAGCCAAGGTAACCTTAATTATACGCAGTATGGTCACAAATGTGTCGATCAAAATTCCAGGAATGAGGACAAGTGCAGCTGCATACTGTGTAACTTTAGGTAACTCATTTACAGGAGTCTTATAAGCTGACATTACGGCTGAGTAAGGCTGTCATTCGGAACTCTCCTGAGGCGTTTATTTTTTTCTCTCAATACGTCAGATAAATACAGTCGACGAGCGTCTGGTGGGAGAATAACAACTGGACATGAAAAAGAAATACTTCACCACGCTCAATTCAACAATACATTACTTAGGAAGCAGCGTTAAGAAAGTGACTGCTGATTGAAAGAGAAAATAACCCTCAATGGTGGCGCAGACTCTAATTGGAAGAAGCTACAGAGGAAAAGTCACCTTATAGCTAAATAATAAGTGCAGTAGAACAGACATCATCACTCTTATAACTAAGGAAGCGCTCTGAGAGAGCATAGCTCCGCCAAACAACCATATTAACAAAAAATTAAGGTGGCTCTTAAATTAGGATTTCTTTTGTACCACCACCAAAATTTAGTCATTTGCGCCTCTTGACGTTAATAACAGTTCCAGTAATCTTTTCAAGATCCGCCAGTAACATTTTCAGTTATGTTCTGATAAACACTAAGAAAGCATATAATCAAACACAGAAAAGGATGAACCGATCAGCACCGAAATTCGTCATTTGTGCCTTTTCCATTTCTAAAAAATTTTGAAAATTCCATGAAGAGCCGTGCATACCTATTTAAGTTATGTTTGACAAAAAAAGACACACATAGAAACGGACTGATAGATCATCAAAAAAAGTTTAGTCAGCTGCTCTTCGTAACATTCCAAACAATTCAGAATTGCAAATTTTATAATGATCCTTTCATAACTGACTTATATAAAAAAAAAAAACAGGCCGACAAGCAAATGGTTGGCCGAATCTTAACCAAAAGTTAATCATCTGTTCCTCCTAGCATACCTAACATTCCCTATTAATTTTTTTTAACCCGTCCAAAATTTTGAGTTGCCTTGGTGGCAGACAGACACAGAGACAAACATACAAACGCTGACAAAAACACAACCTCCTGGGTGGAGGTAAGAACATAGTTGAAAGACGGGTAATTTCAAGTTTAGGCTACTATGAAGTACAGTATCAAAACTTCCTAAACTGGAGCTGATATCTGAACATTTGCAAGAGCACGTGAAGGCAAAGCTGCTAAGGAACCATTTAATGGCTATAAAAGGCGCTGGAAACTCAGTTTTTATTTTAAGCAGCAAACCAGGAAGAGCAGCTAAATAAAATCTGCCGAGGGGATCGCATCAAAGGCTTTAGATTTCATCTCAGCTTGAAAGAAAAGCGCCGCGGCTATTTTTGCAACTTCGCAAAATTTGAGCGCGATCCACACGAACGAAGCTCCAAAGTTTAGTACCTGCATAGTGATAGTACCCACACTTATACACCCAAGTACTAGCGTGTATGTACCCGTAACACCATTAGTGCACATGTACCCTTATTATACACGCATATCTATCACAAGGGGACCCTGTAGGTTATATTTCTTTTAGTGAGGCCTTCGGAATGACTTTCTTCTGAGTCCACTTCGCTTCGTTCCCATATTGCTGTTCCCACGTGCGTTGATCCAGTTCACGAACAACCTCCTACTTGTGTTCCAAGTTTCTATCGACATAAGATATGCCTCTTCTGTCTTCGTCTGTGAGATCGCATACCAATTATAGGTGCCCAGAGTATCCGTACGTATGTCCACTTAGTATCTGCGCTTATATGTATATCCTTATTATTCCCTTATATGAACCCTTAATGCCCTTACAAATATACCATTAGTGTCAGTGTATCTATGTTTATCCTTAAAATGCACGCATAGTGCTTTTAGTAATCCTAAATAGCTACCTTTAGTACCCAAGTAAAAGTATCGTAAGTTCCGCCGCAGGTGTGCACCACCCACGCATATTTAAATTTATAGAGCTATATACCTCTTATGTCCTCGCATATGTACTTTAGCAACTCCACAAAGGAGCGCCCCCCCCCCCCGACCTAGGACCGCCCGAAATATGCGCCCTTGGTAACTATGAAGATGTATCCTTAGGAGCGTGGTACGTCACCGTACGTGCCTTCTTCTTGCCCAAGCGTGTACGTCCCGAGTATTGCCCTCACTCTACGTGCTTCTAGTACCCGCACATGGTGTACCCTTAGTATCATCGCTCATGTACCTATAGTACTTTCATATATGTATATGTATCCTTTATGTCACTACAGATATACCTTTAGTATCGACACGCAAAGACAAAGTTATCTTTACCAATGCACATTAACAGAATCAGTGCAAATAATATTTACAAATAAACTGATTACATGTTACTTTAATGTATAGCTACACAGATGCGTATGTATCACAAGACATAATGAAAAATTCAACTTGCTAAATGTAGAAATTAATTATAATGGTAGATGTTAACCGTTTTATTGATACAGCGTCGTACAAACTCTAATTTCATTAGAGAATGTAAAAAAATAAGACAATAATATAATAATGTAGGGGAGCTGATTAGCAACATACTACGGGCAAAGGATTGTGAAAAACAGATTCATTAAATATATTTATTAATGCGTTCTGCTGCACTGACCTCATAAAAATAACATATCAAATATGGAGCTAGCTAATTTTCGTATTTGGAGGAGTTTAGTTTGAAAAATATATATTACTATAATACTGCATTCGATAATTTTCTAAAATTTCGATTTTGTTTGACATCTCTTACACCCTATACCTTATGTGGCGGAAATCAATGGATGATGGAGTAATTCCACTCAACTACAAGCACGCGATTATTTCACCTATTCCTAAAGCTGGAAATAGCATGGATCCAGCGAACTATAGANGGCGTAGGACCGCCCGAATATGCGCCCTTAGTAACAATGCAGATGTATCCTTAGGAGCGTGGTACGTGTCTTCTTCTTGCCCAAGCGTGTACGGCCCTGGTATTGCCCTCACACTACGTGCTCCTAGTACCCGCACATGGTGTACCCTTAGTATCACCGCTCTTGTACCTAAAGTACCTTCATATATGTACCCTTTAAATCACTACAGATGTACCTTTAGTATCGACACGCAAAGACAAATAGTCATTTTTACCAATGCACATTAACATAATCAGTGTAAACAATATTTACAAATAAACTGATTGCATATAATAACTTTATTGTATACACCTATGCGTATGTATCACTAGACATAATAAAAAATCCAACTTGCTAAATGTAGAAATTAATTATAATTGTAGATGTTAAGCGTTTTGTTGATAGATAATGTGCAAAAATTAAAGACAATAATAATATAGGGGAAGCTGATTAGCCACATACTACGGGCAATGAATTGTGAAAAACAGATTCATTAAATATATTTATTAACGCGTTCTGCTGCAATGCCCTCAAAAAAATAACTTGCATCAAATATGGAGCTAGCTATTTTTCGTATTTGGAGGAGTTTAGTTTGAAAAATATATATTACTTTTATACTGCACTCGATAATTTTTTAAAATTTCAATTTTTTAAAATTTCAATTTGATGACGATCAGTTTTCCATTTATCGTTATCTCTTGGTTCAAACTGGGGACTATTTGTTAATGAAATCGAGTAGAGCAAATACAAAAACATATCGGTCCGTGAAAACTTCGTGACGGCTCGCGGCTAGTGAAGTTCTATTTTTTCAAAGTAGTTCTCTCATAAGTTAGAGGGTGTTGTTCACATTACTAAACACAGATGTTAGAAGTCATAGTTTACGAAAGAATTAGAAATACCCAGACCTGACTTGCGCAACACCTCTCTTTAGTAACAATCAGAGAAATTTTTGTAATGATAAGTTTATAATTACGTTCTAAGAGGTTAATCTAGTCAGACTCCAGCTTAAACTATTTCTCTACAGGTAAAGATAAATTCACTGTAATAGCTATTTCTCTGTGTTCGGCGACAAGCCGCCCTTGCGAAACCAAATAAAGACAGCGGTAATGTCAAAATATTATACATGGTGCGGCACGCCCCCCCCCCCTCACACTGGCTGCCGCTGCCGTCGCAAGACGATTGCGAGAAGCAGATTAGACTTGAGGCACTTGAGGCGTTACTGACGATGTTTCATCCTTTATTGTTCCCAGTCAAGATCGAGCATATTGTCTGCCTTTATGATGCACTTTCCTTCGAACGCTTGAGGCCATGGTATGCTGAATTCATAATTTCGTTTACGAATGAATTATCAATAAAGGCGTTAGTATCAGTCGGTGTACCCTCTACAAGTGTTTACGGAGAAGAATAGGCGATAACAGTTTCGTGTTTGCTTGATAACCGATTATGCGATTCAAACGTAAGAGGAGGCAGCTATACAGAACAGGAGAACTCCGAAAAGGAGGGGCAGCGTGAATAACACCACCTGGACCTGTTCTGAGAATCGTTAAGGTATTCAGCGTAACGTACGATATATACACAGCATTGCATAACTAACATGCTTTTTTTCCAGATATTCAGTACTAAATACCTGTCCCCTGTCCTATTTCCTGTGCAAATATACCTAACAGCGTAACTTTCCCTGAAATTCTACCAAGCCATTATTGTACAACGATAAAATATGCAGCACGTTTCTACATTACAGTAACTTAAATATCTGCTTACCTTTCAATGAATTAAGTTATGAAATTTTATCTTGGTACGTCACTGCACATTAGAAAAACATGAATACAAGAGATCGCTAGCAAAACAACGGTCAAAAACTCAAGCATAAAGCTCGAAGAACAATCTTAAGTCAGCAGTTCTTTCCCTATTTCATAGTCAGCATTTGGAATGGACTCACATAAGACGTTGTTGGTGCGGACTCAGTCAACTCGTTCAAAATCGGCTTGACATACATTGGGAGAGACATCCTCCACAGCTAAAAACTCCTCCATGAGTCGCAAGCTTTTAACGGCCAAAGCTTCCGAGGCCATCTTAATCTGTCTTCTTCTCACTTCCGCTCCAACTACATCTTTAAGCTCCGCATATCAGCGACTGTCGATCATGCTTGCGTGCATTCGTGATCATCTCTTTGGCTGAGATTCTTCCCCCCTTCTTTTTTTCTTTCTTTGTTTCTCTTCTCGTTTCCCCAGTCCTCTGTATCCTACTAACATAATGGCAATAGCTCATAGAGAGCCGCGGAGTAAGTTCTAGTGTCTCTTTGGCAATGGGCTTATTGGTTCCTCTACAGCCGCCTATCTAATCTAATCTAAAGGATACTTGAAAAAATCGACACTTCGGCTTTTACAGGGACCATCACTAAGCGAAGCATCTGAATATATATATATATATTTAACAAACACAAGTTCATAAGTGCATCTGCGATGCTCGCTTCATCACATCTGTTGGCGGAAATAGTCAAGAAACTAGAGCAGCACTCCGATAGCGGAGACACTTAAACACATGCAGGCCAACACGACCGAAAGCCGAGGCCCGCAATGAATTCCCAACCGAAACAGGCCAGGGCACAAAGCACCGACTGAACTGACGAGTTCTGCATTTAACAGTCTCCAAAGTGAAAGAGTGCGCGTCAACCGCAGCACGTGTAATCCTCCTTGAGACCTTGAGGGCTGGGACAGATGAATATAACCAACGTCTTTCATTGTTGTAAACCTTATAAAACAAACAGAGTCCATGGTACGAGCTGGCTGGCACGCTGGCTGGTTTGCACGATGGCTGGCGGGAATGAGTGGCGTAGAAGTAAGCTGAGATTTCATTCAATTGTAAAGCAGTAGACTCGTGCTCTTCTCCATTTGCATTTGCTGAAAACACTCTCCACGCGAGAAAATTTTCAGTTTTTCGGTGCACTGGATGTGAATGCCTCTTGGTGTCCAGGTTACGGCACTCCATAAATATTCATCCATTTTTTATTCCTAAACGATAATTTCTTGTAAGCAGGTACCGTACTTGTCCAAATGACTGCTGATCGGGTGCAAGACAGGCAATTGAGTCTCTTATACCTTCAGTGACTTCGAGAACAGAGTTTATCAGGACGCCGCTGCAGAAGACCGCCACAAGAAAGCCACTGCAAACCCATTTTTGGTCTCACAGCCGGGGACTCATGTCGCCTCCCCCCTACACTTACTCCAGCCCACGAGTACGAGAAAGCGATTAAATAGCTGGATTCAAGTGGCTGGAACTGGCTGTCGAGAAGGCTGAGAGATGACTTAGCCTCTACAGAGCATCAAATTCTATCCAGCAGTTTTCAAAACATAATTAGGAAGCAGTGAGGCACGAATTCGCCGTCCTCTGGTGCAGCGCTGCAACGTAGGTATACGCATCTCTGAGCAGAAGCTCAAAACTGGCTCCTGTTGATACCCCCAGAGACCGTGTCCATATTACTCTATATTCAACAATGTAATCTGGAAGCGAACATGTGGATGCAACAAACCATAAGCAGATTCATATTAAACTCTTAACGACCAAAGCTTTTAAGCCACCTTAATCCATTACATTTCATGCCAGAACTAAGCTAACAACTCCGACCTCTCCGGATCTACAGCCATTAATTGTGCTTGCACGATCAGCTGAGATTATTTATTCGTTTTCTCCTTTTCTTCCTTAGCAGCCTCCATGGTTCTCACTTAATGGCGATAGCTCATAGAAGGCCGAAACGTTAGTCCCAGCTCTCTGGGAATGGACCTCTTGGTCCGTCTACTGCCAGCTATCGATAATTTAGTACAGGTTTTGCCTCCGAGGCTACATCACCATCTGCTACAGACTGCAGTGCTCTTTAGCTCTCTACCTCGATGACGTCATCAGAGTCAGAATTCGGTGTTAATTTACGTTTTTTTATAAATGAGATAAAAAGCTGCCGCTACTAAAATGTAGCCATATTCAACTTTTTCATCTCTTTCATTTGCAGAATTTCTGCAGTAGGACAAAATGAATATCAATCATAGTATGGACTTTACTGATCTGCTGGTACCTATGTATTTTTTTCATTCCTCTCGCTCCACGGTATGATTTCGGCATTACAGAATATCGGAAAAATTTATCTCCCATTAAACTGTGATTGTGAAGGGCAGAATTTTAACACAACTTCATTTTCTGAACACTGAAATGGGGGGGGGTGAATTTTTCAGTGACGATTCAAGAAAGTTTAGCGAGAATCCATGCTACGAGACAGACTTCCGAACTCTTTTTTACATAGGACAATGGAGGTTTGAACAATAGTTGCAATTCTTTAAAATGCCAAAATTTGGCGTAAATTACAAAGTGATGGCTTTGGTAAGCATCACGGGGATCCATACAATGCTAACGCAATTTTTTCATCGCATCGCCGGCAGCCCCAATAACTCCAGGCCAGGTTTGTCTTTTCATTGCTTGTCAACAACAGACTTTCTTGAATATTTTACAATGGACAGAAAACTGAACAGGGGAGGTGTACTAACTGTAATGATTTTTCATTAAATATGTTTTGCAAACATACCTAAGAAGCATATTGTAGTTTCTACTATTGTAGTTTCTAGTTATCGTCCGTTTTGATAGCCGACCATACTAGTAAAACGAAAAAATAAAGAAGCTAATATAATACTAGCGTCTTGCGCCGCTATCAAATAACAAAAGAAAATAATTACTTCAATGTAGCAGGTTTCTTTCTTGGCTCCGTTGTCAGAAAGATTTTTTTTTCATTTTGCTTCGCTGATCTAATCAACTGGTGCATCATTAACTCAAAATATTATTCGTATAACCTAGTGTATATACTAGCACGTAGCGGTATCTTAATCACCTTCAAACCTTCAATTTAAAAAATTTTGGTAATATAAAACTTTACCATTCGGCAAATGAGTTGGCAGTCATCTGATCCTTCACATCGGAACAAAGAGGCAAACAAGCAATGAGCAACAACTGTGTTATTATGTAGTGGATTTATTCTATGTAACATTAGACAGATACAACACGGGATTCAATCGAGCAAAAGCAAAACAACCGAAACAGGGGAAGACAGAAAGTCGGCACGTAAATACAGCCTCGAATTTACAGGTGGGTTCGGAACTGAAACTCAGCTTTTGTTCTCTTCTTTTCTCCTTTTCTTTCTTACAAGAAATAGTTTTAATGCACTATCGTTACTATTTATGAGCTAACTTCTAAAAAAAAACTCTAAATTTGAGCAGGCAGCGGAAATCCCGAACGGGTTTTCCATGAAAAAACACAACAGATTTTTTAAGGCAAAATTATAATGGAAAGGGCACGTGAAGAAGCCGGCGCACCATCTGCTGAGCAGCTGGTGGATGAGAGCGACCAACACCCGCAGCTGGTGGATGAGAGCGACCAACACCCGCAGCTGGTGGATGAGAGCGACCAACACCCGCAGCTGGTGGATGAGAGCAACCAACACCCGCAGCTGGTGGATGAGAGCGACCAACACCCGCAGCTGGTGGATGAGAGCGACCAACACCCGCAGCTGGTGGATGAGAGCGACCAACACCCGCAGCTGGTGGATGAGAGCG
>LQNS02278176.1:533583-549635 GCA_001587735.2 Parhyale hawaiensis | reverse complement strand
TGGATGAGAGCGACCAACACCAGCAGCTGGTGGATGAGAGCGACCAACACCAGCAGCTGGTGAATGAGAGCGACCAACACCAGCAGCTGGTGGATGAGAGCGACCAACACCAGCAGCTGGTGGATGAGAGCGACCAACACCCGTAGCTGGTGGATGAGAGCGACCACAAACACTGCCCGCACCGGTTCGTGATGGCCGCAATGGCAATAAGAGGGGCAGTGGCCGCACAGACAACTGCAGTGCTGCAGGGGACAAGTGAGCAAGAATGTCACAGATAGCAGCCAGACAGCGCGGTGAAAGATCGATGCAAAAAGATCGCAACCAGGTTAGACAAAGCCAACGTACTAAAATGAGCCGGTTACAATAGGTACCTGAGACTTCAAAAAAAAAAGTGAAAATATTCATATTATAACAATATTATGATACAATGCCTTAAAGATCCCGAAGAACAGCACTCTGAAACCTCAATAATATGGCAGCGGTGGTCCGGGATTCTTCTGGAAGTAGCAGAACGCTCGCCAGCTTGATTTTGGATTTTAACTCAAATGTTCAACAATGATGAATGTCGCCAATTGTACCAGGGCAAAACAGTCCAATCTGTTGCTGAATCTGACGCAACGTACAAGGTAGTTCGGAATGGTAAACAGCGGTCGTTGGTAAATGCTGTGTATTTCAGCCGTATTGCAGATATGGTTAAGGGGGGTGCAAGAAAAAAAATTAGTAAAAAATACAATATCGGTGTTTTTGATCTGAAATTTTCACAGTACATTCCAAATAAGGTTTGTGACATCGTGTATGACTGAAAAAGTGATCCGTCATCAATGACGTCATTGACGTCATTTTGGCGCAAACGTCGCCATGACGTCAAAAATTGTGATAAGAGACATGATATTTGGTGTGGTCTCACTTGAGCTCATTACTAACAAACGTACACTTTACTTTTAATGCTAATCCTCACCTATTATGAAATATAAGGTCTTACTTTTGCCTACCGCGAAAAAATTCATTTTTGTATATAAAAACGTATTTCTGGTCTAACAACTCTGTAAGTTTTTATTTTATCAGAAATCACGAGGTATACGTCTGTATTTACTACTTATACCGGTATTCATACCAAATTTCAAATGAATTGGATGAAAAATGAAATTTTCATGATTTTTTCCAATACAAAAAATTACTTTTGCGCTACCTACAGCCGTTCAACGAACGCATAGTAAAGACGGATTACGTGACTCGTCTCTCTTCAATCGTCTGCAACGCCTAATCTAGTTGAGAAAATGAATTGTTTTCACTTTTCCGTGATTTCTAAAGGGTTATAGAATGGAGATATGAATAAAAAATTGCAATTTTTGACGATTTTTGAGGTCTGCCCCCCCCCCCTTAAACGGATTATCAGTACCGTAGGGTACGTAAGGTTAATGGGATGCTCCAAAAGAAGAGTGACACATATTGACAGATGAATATACAAATACACAAAAGTTTTAATTATTTGTAGCTTTTAATGGAGCCATCATGAAACAAAATACTTACAACTTAGTGCATAGACCACACGATACCTTGACTGTCCCCTGAACTTTGTAAAATGAGGCTGATTGTAAATAGATTAAACTTCGAAATAATCATTTCCAGGTAACAGAACGACCTCAAATAAAAAGAAACGGTACTTGGCGATGCAAGAAATGTGTTTATCAGCAAGAAACAAAAAATCCGTAGCGATATACCAACTGTGGACGACGATAATTGAAGCTTGGGACAGCAAAATGACCTAAAGTCGGCTAAAATGAATTTTGCATTTTACAGTTGGCCAGTGCTCATGCATTTGTGTTTCTTTCCATTTGATGCATTCCACGCGTCTCCAAGAACAGTTTATTTTTTGCTTCAAGTCGGTACGCTGAATGGAACAAATTTTGTCAAGGGTTTATCCATTGGCCATCAGCCTTATTTGCGAGGAGTGAACAGTCAGGGTATCGTGTGGTCTATGCATAGTATTATTATTATAATTAGGGTATTACGGTTAACCCTTTGTTTTATGAATCATGTCATCTTTCACGTACGAATAACAAAGCCTGAAGTGTAAAATATATGTTGTAGCATGAGAGAAAGGGTTAACTGAAATGCTACAACGACACATCAATATTTGTGATACTCTCAAGGGCAGCAGTTCTTGCACACACTACTAGTGTAGCTATGAGTGTTACGGCTTCGAGTTACGGAGTTTCATTAAAGAAGCTATGGTATTTTTTTAAAATTTGTTTAGACTACTTTTTATTACAACGGTGTACGATTAATCGGCGATGCCGCTTTGTTATAATCGTGACAGATTTTATTCCGTCGCGAAAACGATAAGCAAGGTTACGCCCGCACAGTAGCTGCCTAACAGCTTCATTGTGACCTTTAAATGCCAGCAGCCCGCCAAGCTTGCTGTACAATTTATTAATTAAAGGTTATTTGAACATGCTTCCTTGCGGACTATACAAGAGCAAAATGCAACTTTTAATACACCCGACAAAGTCCAGAGTAAAGGCGCCAGCTCTAAGGAAAAGGGCAATGATCCACTCTCTTTAATTAAAAAACGATCAATAAATTGCCGGTTGTCCAATTACATAATTGATTGCAAAAGAAAAATTAAGCACCAAGGACGCTGCTATAATTATTATATGAAATTTGTAAAAATTATATGTAGTTATACACATTTTATAGGTAGTCTTGCTTTACATTAATGATTTATGTAATTCATTTACCGTCTTGATCTTTATCACTTCGTAGATGACACGACCGCATTTTATCTGGATGCAATATCCAAACGAACGTCACTATACCGTCAACACAAAGTTACGCAATTACGCAATTTCAATGACTGGCTCATAACTAACCGTCTGTCTCTTAAGGTGTCCGACACACCATCCATGATTATCAGCAGGCGCACCATCGCGTCCGATATTCGTTTAGAACTTAAAGGGTGCGCTCTAGAAAGAGTAAGACAAACTAAATTTTTGTGAATTATTATGGATAATAAGCTAACATTCAAAGACCGTGTCACTTCTGTCTACTGTGTTAAATGGTATCTAGAGCTCTGGAACTTATGCATAGGGTGTCCTACGGTACTTTGTTCCTACTTACGTTATGCTTACTATGTACTGGTCACGTGTGCCCACGCGTTACTGACAATGTCTGCATCTGTCTCTTTCCGCGCCTTCCCTATTCACTTCCCTCAACTTTAACGACAGTTTAACTATTTTCTTATTAAGTTCAACGAGGTAAGGATTTTGTCGGATGTTGTCAGCTTAACTGTCAACACGACCACTCAAAAAGTAGCCCACGGATCTTTTCGAAATTTACAGCCATTGCAAACTATGTTACGAGAAACGGATGATTAACTTTTGTTACAGATCGATCCGATCACATATTTGTTTGTTAGCCTGTTTTCTTCTTCTAGCTTCATAAATTTGCAGGGATTGATGACGAAACTGACCAAATTTTTATGATGACTGGTTAGTCCGTTAATTTCTGTTTCTTTTCATACTTGTCAATGAAATAATCCAAAAAGTTATGAACGAATCTTCATAAGATTTACAGGAACTGTTAGGAATGCTGAAAGGCATAAATGACCAAAACGTTGGTGGTGATGATGGGTTCGTCCATTGTGTTTTGCTTTATGTTGGTCTTAGTGTCTGCCACAATATAACCCAATTCAAACACATACGGACCGTTCTTCAAGAAAACTACAGGAACTTTTAGAAATGTCAGAAGACACAAACGACGAAATTTTGGTGATAATAAAAGGAAATCCTGGTTTCAGAACCAATTAGAATTTTTTACTACCATTGCCGCGGTTGGCAGAGATATGATCCTATAGAGTTATTGCTATTATTTTAAACATAAATCAATTTACTTAATACATTTCTTTTTAACACTTTCAATGCAGGATAGAAGAGCAATAATCTGCGCAAGGACCAGAGGCTCTTCCTTGTCAAGGAAAAGGAGAAGAAGCTTTCAAAAGTGTAACATTTATTTTGGGACACCGGTATAAAATTAGGCACATTTCCTGTACAGGACATTGAAAGGACTCGAAAAAATAGCTAAAGTAAATGTGTCAATGTCCAGCATTTCTGGTAATATTAGAGCACACAGATGAAGTGGAAAGTCTAGTGATAGCACAAGTCTCGCTGTCGCTCTTTCTGAAATAGATTTGTCATAATTTGAAAGCTAATATCAAAAGTGCTGTAACTACATAAAATGATTTGCGATGGCAAGAGTCTGGAATTCTCATGAAAACCCACAGCACAGCGTCAGGCGATAGCTTTCAGTATCCACTGAAGTAGAAGTGCCTCTAAATATTTATTCATGCACTATCATTATTTTTTGTAAAAGCTTCTGCTTTCCTTGCGTACGAACCTTGCTCTGGTTGACGGGTAAGGAACAGTGAAAACGCGACAGCTTCAAAGGGTCGGCGCCGCCATCATGTCTCATGGCATAAATATTCCAGTTTCAAGAGAGACGTAAAAGCAGGTGGCTAAAAGTCTCAATTTCAATTAGTAACAATCAAAAGAAGAAAGGACAACAAAAATGGATAGGTGAGCATAATTATCACAAGCGAGCGGTGCGAAGAGAGGTGATAATGTTTTCGTTGAATATTCAAGTTTGCATTTATATATATATATTTATATCTTTGTCTGTCCACCCAATAAGTGGTCGATGGAGTTGAGCACTGTTCATAATTTTTTGTAAGGAGTCTGGTGGGTTTCCCTCAATGTGACACATGCCACAAAACTAGGATTAGCTGGCCATCAAAAATGACGGAGATGAAATTTACTCCCACCACGCCACGAGGCGTTGTAATTCAACGTATGACTTTGTTAACGGAGATGAAACTGCCAGCATATATACCTATATGCCACAAAAAAAGATGATCTCTGCGTAAATTTCTACCCAAAGGAACCTTTTTTTTTTTGCAGCAGGAAATTTCGAATTTAGACAATGGAATAGCAAACATAAATTTTAAAATATGCAAATTTTCCTGGTCGTTCTACCATAAGTCATTTTTAGTGCAGAAGATAACCATTAGGCTACATCACGTTCGCATGGGTAAAACAAAACTTAAAAGGAGGTTAGCAAATTTGAAATAGATATACGAGAAAACGAATTTGCAGAAAGTGTAAGGCGGTACTCAACTTAATTTCAAAGCAGATACATCAAGAGAAATGCACCAGACTCAACACCGGAGCTCTGTACTGCTGTCACGAGCTAACGTTAACAAAAGAGCCAGCAAGTTGAAGCAAGAAAAAGAAACACATGTTCGATAACGTTAATTATTCGTTGGAAAACTCGCCGAAGGAAATATTTTAAATATCGCTAAAAATAGCAACCAAATCATCAGAACTCGGGGAAGCGAAAGCAACAAAAGCACATCAGTGAAATTATTCAGCTGTTTTTGTTTCTTTTTCTTAAACGCTAACGACGTCATTGTAACGATGCACAGGAAAAACGCGGCCTCGTGTGCAATCTTTGAACTATTTGCCTCAATATAATCCACAAGCAAACAGCCCCCAAGGAAGCATATTGCAGATATCTATCAATTACAAAATAGATATAAGTTCTGACACAACGTTTGCGCCAACAATATGAAACATTCTCATGACCCGTCAGCAGCACAGCACCAGGGTATGGACACTGAAGGTGAAATCGATTGGAGCGGCGAAGTCGAGCCCATAAGACTTGTCTTGTTCGGCACACGAGAATGAATGTTGGTTTTGCCACTGTGAATCGTGTTGGTGTTAAAAGCAAACAAAGAACGTTTGAGACGGGTGAAGATTTCATTTTGCGGTGCAAGATGGAGTGTTTCGAAGTCTCAAGCCTGCTGAAATTTGCACGCAAGCAGTCATCTAAATATGTGTTCGAGAATCATTTCTGTGACGGCAGTGGTGCTCTAACGGGCATTAAAAGAGTTTTCACTGAAGCACGTCAATCGCATTTGAACCACCGCCTTATTACTGCTGAGTTGCGGTACTTGGCAACTGACTGTGACACGCCATTCCCCGTTCTCGCTGCCTAATTTTTTTTCCTTTTATAACGTAATTGACCCAAAGCAACAGGGACACCCAATACACAATTAACTTTGTTCTGCATTTGGTAATAACAATACTGCTCTTGATGCACTTTATATCCTGAATTATAAATAAATTTATGAACCTTCGGGATGTAAAGCTGTCACGGTCTGTTCTGCCACGGGCTCGCTCGAGTCCTGGAAGACGAAGACAACACAGGTGTCAAGGGCTACATTTGAAGGACAAAAGGCTATCGTTTGTAGCGAGCTTAAAACTGATCGAATAAGGGTTAAGACGTGAAACCCGCCTCAAATAGTCGATGCCACCACGTCTGTCTGGAATATCTGACGAGTAAAGCTCATCGATTGTAATTATATAAATTACACTGCGTCCCTAAGTGAATAAGTGCACACTTATCTTTTCCGAAAAAAATGAGAAAACCTGTATTTTCTGATGAACAGAGGCCGGTGTGTGCCCTTAGAATCGTTGGAAGCACGGCGATAGTTCACAGCGAACCCGAAGAATAGAAATGTTCCACCAAGGAAATGTGAAAACTAGAGTCCTCGCGGAAACCTACAGCTCACTACATCATACAACGTCTGCAACAGCGCACGGACAGGCACTGAAGACTCTAGTCTATACACTGCCTCCGGAGATGAGGTGGGGCGGGGTTCCAGGACACACAACTCTGGCCTATGTATACATTTTCTCTTCGCTTTTCTTTAGTGACCGTAACTACTTGAACTCATTGCAGCGCTTCTGTGACAGCCCAACATAGTGCGCGCACTGCCGTGAAACTCGTAACTATTAACATATTACCAATTTAATACGAAGTGTAGGAAATGCTGTTGTCGGAATCACTTAGAAATTTCAGACGACTTTTGCTTTAGAAGAAAATATCATGCCCAAGTAACCTTTCTCGCACGATTATGCTCCGAATTCAGCACCGCATATTCACCCAGTCCATAGGATGTCCGAAGAAAAGCCGTGCGGTTGGGTTTTGTCGGCGTAGCATGCAAATGTTCCCTCTCGTGGACTCGTATAAAGAAGATTAACGTACGCAGAACATAGAGCAGCAAATCCGTGCAGTTGGGCAGGTCCACAGCATGTTGCCAAAGAAGCCTTCCATGCACACACACACACAAGTACAGAATACCAGGCTGCAAATGCATACGGCCAAGGTTCGTTTGGACTGCATATCCCCAAATCAGCCTCCCTTACAAACGTACCTAGAACATTAGAGGAAGCAAAACCGTGGCGCTAGGCAGGTAGGACAGCCTCGTTTGGAGAGCATCCAAAGCCTGGCAGCGCGTGGACACCAAGTGACGGGCTCAGCACAGAGCCGGCTAATTGATTTTCCTGAAGAGCGCACGCTTTGGTGCGCCTGCCAAGTCAGTGTGGCTTTAGGCAAAGACAGGCCAGCTCTTGCCCACCCACGGCTCCAGACGGCGATATTTCAAAGGAACAGAGCATTGGGTATTAGTTTGCTGCCTGGAATTTGTACCGTCTTGCCAAGTGGAAGAAATCAACACAGCCATGAGCGAAAATTTTTCATATTAGCCGTACTCTGGCTGTAAAAACTGATACTTTGCCTTATATACTCAAAGTGAGTCACGCAAGTTGTAAAATAGACAAATACATATTTTCATATTTATAGAAATAGCGTCATTCTTCAAATCAAAAAGTTGGGAATCACGCCATTGTTCGGTAAAATAATCTTCTTCGAATTCGAATCAGTAAAAGTCGTGCTCCAAAGTTCACATCGACGCTGCGTTACACAATACTATCACACTGAGGCTGAACGCCAACACTGCCTATAGTATTCTGGCTACGCCTGGGACGAGAGATGGACCTACAGACTGTTCAGAACTTTTTTGCATCGTTTGAGGAAAATAATTTTTCAGCTTTAAGAGAACACTGGCTACTGGTGTAGACACTGCAACGGTGCCTATACAACAGATCTGTTCCTACTGCCGACAAAAGGAAACTTTAGAGGGAGCATCATATACGGTATTTTGTCTCCATCGCACTTGGAGTTGTTGCTAACAATCGGCGCCCTTGTTACCAGACAGACAATTTTGTGGGGGCCTAGGAGTCAGAGTGGGACAGTGGCAGAACCCAGGAGTCGGAGTATGTCCAATTGACTCCCCTTACCTGCTTGCTACACTCACCCTCAACACTTAGATACGTCAACTAGAATTTCCCCTGTACATTTCAACCCGATAAACTTCACATACGGACACCAAGCAAACAATCTCGTGTTATCGTACGTTTGGTAAGGACTACTGTAGTCGCATTCAGTTCCGAATTACGTCCTAAGGACTGTGAACTAAAACTACATATCATTTTGAATTATTTAAATAGAAATACGGTATAAGAGTCCCCGTCTGGATATCTCCGGGTGAAGTACATAACGCCACCCGGACCTCGTACGAAGAACTTGATATGTACAATGAAAAAAAATGTCATAATAAAGTATTGTATACACTTTATGCCTCTGAAACACTGATAGCGCCTATATTGTACGCCGTTGCCCAACATTTCGGATTTTACCTCATCACGCGTGGAAGCAGCACACTGACTAGGTCATTAGAAGTAATGAAGAGCATCATTAACAGTTTCGCTGCCCTCTCCTACACACAATTAGTTATAGCTGCAAGAATTCTGCACAGAGAAATCTGCTCTGGCATAACCGACAAAATAGTTGGTTTTTCAATTATTTTCGTAAAATCCATACCTACTCATTAGTGACAACTACATTGCTCGGAGTCTTTTTTTTTTCTTCAAGTTCGCTGCAACTAACTCGCACTATTCAGCATTTACTGTGACTAAGGTTTCGTTATTTTGACCAACACTTGTTCAGATTGCTTCCTCCGGAGCCGCACTGATTGGTATATAATTTCACAGAAACTTTGGCAATTACGACACAAGCATGCAACACTTTCAATTTACACCTACAAAAATAAAATTGTACAATTGGTCTACAACTGACTGATTCAATTACGGCACACAACCTCATTTCATTTTATAGTTAACAAGGCATCATGGAAAGTCATAGACCGCAGCATAGCAAAACATGCAAAGCAAGAATTTGAGAGGCACTAACCCTAGCGAGATATCGCAGACTCATGAGCAGAGCCCCAACTGTCGCCAGTACAGCACCGTTACTGCTCTGCTACTGGCAACTATGACAGTTAGAAAGCGACGGCTGAGTGCACAGAGCGCTGTGAGTAAAGTTGTGACACACGAAACTGAAACACAATGGAGGAGTCTTGAGACAGAAAAAATTTCTATTACTTCCCGCGGGCATGTCCGGATGTTACCTGAAGTTCAGCCGTGAATTTGGAGACCAAACATACATGCTAACATCAATAAATTCACCACATACTACACTACTTACAGGAATGTAGCAGGCATACATACCGGCATAGATTAAGCTCATATGGCAAAAACACATCTGTTCGGGATCCTGCAAGCTACCTAATCTAGTCTACTCTTACCTAATCTATACCAATGTGTCGAATAGAAAACTTGAGTATTGCATCTAGCCTCTCGGTGAACCAAATTAATTGGGAAACGTCAGATGATTTATAGAAAAACTCCCTTGATGAGATGATCAGAATAACGCCTTGTTACTAGGAACACTGATCAAAATTATGTGTTGACCTGTTTGTACGTTCGTTAGCTTGGCTCTCTTTGATTTTTATGCTTGCCAGTAACATAAATCAAACAGTTACGGACAGATCTTCACGAAATTAATATGAATTGCTAAAAATTCTAAAGACACGAATAACCTAATTTTGGTGATGACCGGTTTGTTCGTGTTTGTGCTTGACTGTTTGTCAAAATGTTTTGTTTACAAGTAACGTAGCCCAAAAGATTATATACGGATCTTCACGAAATTTATAGGACTTGCTAAAAGTTGTAACAGACACAAATGATTAAATTTTGGTGATTATAAATTGGTCAGTTTACGTGTTTGACTAATTAGCTGTGAAGAAGCACAAATGACCAAATTTTGGTGACAATAAAAAGGTAACCATAGTTTAGGACCAATTTGAATTTTCCCTTAATTTTGTTCGGTTTGGCGGAAGTATGGAAGTATGCGCTCTCAGAGTGCTCTATTTGTATTTAATTCGAACAATGAATCCCCAGCAACAACTTTAACAAACATAATAAATCTAACAGTTATGCATTAAACTCCCATTCTTTGAAATTACGGTAAAGAGTCTTTTGTCCACTGAGTAAGTCAATCGGTGAACTTCAGATGACATGGAACAAGCAACATCAGCAATTTTCAGCCAGAGGTTAGCTTTCGATGTAAGTTGGACTCTTGCTTCATTCAACCCCCTCATCAAAATTGACCAGAGCTGTTTAAAGAGATTAAGGTCAGGAGAGCAAGGTGGCTAAGTCATAAGACGCTCATCTCTGATGTCCAGAGTTCAGAGGAATGAAGAAGTTACCTGCGTTAATTAAATGGGATGCAGCATTGCCGTGCATGAGAATCATTTGACGGCAACGTGATAAGGGTAGGTCTTTAAGCCTTGGTGGCACCTTCTCACTTAGAAACTCTATGTAAGCTTGACTGGTAAGTTTGACACCCTCTGAGCACTAGAAAATTATGGTACAGTAAGTTCGTCACATACGATACCAGCCCAAAACATAACACGTGAACCTCTTTGTTGGCGTCGCAATCGATACGGAATAGAGGCTTCAAGAGGACTTGTCCATTCGGGTCATCAAGAGTAGCTCGAGCCTCATTCGTAAAAAGAACATTTTGGAAATTTGTTCTCATGTATTTTCACGGCCAAGCAATACGTTTTCCTTGTGTGTGTGTTTTGTTAAACGGAGGCCAGGCGACAGGCTTAAAGCTCCTCGCCAATTCATTCAAGACAATGCATAGGGCTCGTCTGGACAAAGGAGCGATGGTAGCTGTGTCAAATATGGCAGCGCTGGTGCAGTTTGGATGCTTGCTGACTTGTCTGAGTATTTTTCGAATATCACAACGTGAAAGGGTTCTTCTCGTGTTATGGTGATGGGGCTTTCCAGGTGTAAAGAAAAAGTTTTTGAGTTTATAAATCTTTAAGCAGGAGAAAGTTTCTAAATTTAACTAGTTCATTGGGATGGGGGGGAGAAGCAGGGATTAAATTTTATTTTTTGAAGATGTAAGTAACAAATTTCGAAACCGGCCGATTCCAATAAATCGAACAATTTAGTTTTCCGAAGAATATTTTTATTTCAGGAATCCTAACAATTATAGAAACAACAATATAATAAACAAAAGTTATTTCGCTCACAGGGAAACTAAGAGCTTAGTTTCATTAAGCCCGCCAGAGCAATCAAATTAAATCAGAGGAGTACAAAAACACGTAAAAAGAATACCAGACCCTTTAATAGACAATAGCGGCGTTCAACATTAGCATTCCTCCAGGAGATTCTTCCGATTCCAGAATCGCTCTTGTTTCTCGCAAGCTAAAATCTGAGACAGACTTTTAACGAGGGGGTTCGAAGGAGCAAAAATGCTCGGCAAATATGGCTAGCGTTAGCCGCAGCTTTGTTAGCCGAGCTGCTCCGAGATGCTGGCTCGACCTCAGAGAATTGTGCTGATCGTGGCCGCTTAAACTTTACCTCCTGACATTCCAGGACCTCAGAGCAGATAGTGCAGGACCTTGGCTGACATTCAACGATCTTGGGTGACAATCCATAACCTAATAGCAGATGATGTGGGAACTTGGTTGACATTCAACAACCCAACAGAAGATGTTGTGGGAACTTGGTTGACATTCAGCAACCCAACAGAAGATGGTGCGGGAAGTTGGTTGACATTCAGCAACCCAACAGAAGATGGTGCGGGAACTTGGCTGACATTGGACGAACTTGGGTGACAATCCATAACCCAATAGCAGATGGAGCGGGAACTTGGTTGACATTCAACAACCCAACAGAAGATGGTGCGGGAACTTGGCTGACATTGGACGAACTTGGGTGACAATCCATAACCCAATAGCAGATGGAGCGGGAACTTGGCTGACATTCCATAACCCAATAGCAGATGGAGCGGGAACTTGGCTGACATTCCATAACCCAATAGCAGATGGGGAGGCAACTTGGTTGACATTCCATCATCAAGCATGTGATGGTGCACGAACTTGTTAGATATTCTAAGACTCGACAATAGATGGTGCGCGAACCTGGCTGGTAGGCGGAGTAAGAAAGGATCGCTTGCGCCTGGATATATGACAAAAATGAAATGATTGTTCCTACGATATGATCGTAAGGATGAGGAACGCGTCCACAATTGAAACTCGAGCGAACTTCCACATCTGGAAGCCCATGATCAAGCCAGTCCCAGCTAGAAGTAAATTCGATTAACGTAGCCGCTGCTTTGGTAACGATAGCTCGATTAGCGTGCATATGAGTCTTCATACAAA
This sequence comes from Parhyale hawaiensis, assembly GCA_001587735.2. Taxonomy (NCBI): domain Eukaryota; kingdom Metazoa; phylum Arthropoda; class Malacostraca; order Amphipoda; family Hyalidae; genus Parhyale; species Parhyale hawaiensis. The sequence goes on along the minus strand of LQNS02278176.1, from coordinate 537,160 downwards.
AAAGAAACTGAAAACAAACACCATATATCTGGAAACATTCACCCAAGGGCAATGAGATAACTTTTTCGCAACAAAACAGAAACTGAACTTACAATAATTATTGCCAGCAAAATACCTTATACTACCGCTAATAGGACGAAATACATATCCCTATTTTTGATGAACGTAGTTTCCATTAACAGAAACTCCAAATACTGACGTTACCGGATATTTTTATTAGTTCACATCCTGCCAAGCCACACAGCTAGGAAGTATATTACGACAACCTTATGAACTTTCTCAACTCTTTGTTCGGTAACATACAGTAAATAGTTTATGCCAGACGGCATACCTTATGAACTTTCTTAACTCTTTGTTCGGTAACATACAGTAAATAGTTTATGCCAGACGGCATACCTTATGAACTTTCTCAACTCTTTGTTCGGTAACATACAGTAAATAGTTTATGCCNAACTTGGTTGACATTCCATAACCCAATAGCAGATGGGGCGGGAACTTGGTTGACATTCCATAACCCAATAGCAGATGGGGCGGGAACTTGGTTGACATTCTATAACCCAATAGCAGGCGGGGCGGGAAATTGGTTGACATTCCATAACCCAATAGCAGATGGGGCGGAAACTTGGTTGACATTCCATAACTCAATAGCAGATGGGGCGGGAACTTGGTTGACATTCTATAACCCAATAGCAGATGGGGCGGAAACTTGGTTGACATTCCATAACTCAATAGCAGATGGGGCGGGAAATTGGTTGACATTCCATCATCAAGCAAGTGATGGTGCACGAACTTGTTAGATATTCTAAGACTCGACAATAGATGGTGCGCGAACCTGGCTGGTAGGCGGAGTAAGAAAGGATCGCTTGCGCCTGGATCTATGACAAAAATGAAATCAATGTTCCTACGATATGATCGTAAGGATGAAGAACGCGTCCACAATTGAAACTCGAGCGAACTTCCTCATCTGGAAGCCCATGATCAAGCCAGTCCCAGCTAGAAGTAAATTCGATTAACGTAGCCGCTGCTTTGGTAACGATAGCTCGATTAGCGTGCATGTGAGTCTTCATACAAAAAAGAAACTGAAAACAGACACCATATATCTGGAAACATTCATCCAAAGGCAATGAGATAACTTTTTCGCAACAAAACAGAAATAGAATTTACAATAATTATTGCAAGCAAAATACCTTATACTACCGCTAATAGGACGAAATACATATCCCTATTTTTGATGAACGTAATTTCCGTTCACAGAAACTCCAATTACTGACGTTAACGGATATTTTTAATAGTTCACATCCTGCCAAGCCACACAGTTAGCAAGTATATTACGACAACCTTATGAACTTTCTCAACTCTTTGTTCGGTAACATACAGTAAATAGTTTATGCCAGCCCGGCATACTTTCCAGTCAAACCACGAGCACTAAAACATCTCAAACCAATACGGACGACATCTCCTATAAGTACTTGTTTTCGGCTATTTGAGCAAAATAAAGGAAAACATTTTTCGTCAGCCTGTTTCTGTACCGGCACTGACCTTTGCCAAAAATGGGGAGAGTCAGAGGGGCGGGAGTAAAGGTTATTGCATAAGAGCCTTCCGTCGATGACGCCATAACTCTTGACAATCTGTGGTCGACTGCAGCCGTACACGCCTCTGGAGTTAGTTGGCCACTATTTGTAGCACGAACCAGTGTGTAGGTTTCCCAGTAGGGGTTCGATCAAGTTGACTCTACATTTTTAATTTACGTTTACTGTATCATATCCGTTGCGTAAAATACCATAAAACGAGAGCACTCTGAGAGCGCATGCTTCCGCCAACCGAGGCAACGGTAGCAAAAAATTTAAATTGGCTCTAAAACCATGATTTTCATTGTATCAACACCAAAATCTAATCATTTGTGCCTTTTGATAGTAATAACAGATTGTGGAATTTTCTTGAACTATTTGAGTTATGCTGCTAACAAACGTTATGACAAACATGAGTCAAACATACAAACGAAAGAACCGCTCTGCACCAAAATTTAATCATTTATGTCTTATAACATTACTAACAACCCCTATAAATTTCATAAAGATCCATTCATCATTTTTTGAGTTATTGTGCTAACAATCATAAAATTAAAAACAGTGACAAACAAACGAACGAACAAACGGATCATCCCAAAAATTTGGTCATTTACTCGATGTGATATACCTAACAATTCATATGAATTTTATAAAGATCCGCCCATAACTTTTTGAATTATGGCATTGAGAAAAATGAGGCAGACAAACAAACACACAAACGGATGGACGGATCTTCACCAATAGCAAACCATCTGTTCCCCTAACATACCTAACAATCCCTTTATTTTCGTCAAAATCCTTCCATAACTTTTTGAGTTAGCTTGGCGATAGACCCGACGAAAACATAACCTCCTTGGCGGAGGTAATAAGTTAAATGCAAGTCCGCAGTGCACCGGCAACATTACTCAACATGAAGTAGGTGAACTAAAATGTCTGCAGTTCGCAAATGTATGATATTATTGGAAAATGAATGCAACCAAAGTTGATTACTTGCAGTGGCGTTGAAATATAAGCTTAGGATAGGTTAGCACAAAAAGTGAACGACAAATAACCGTCGTTGTTAAAAATTTAAGCTGCATGCATGAAACGTTAAATGCAGATCGTTGAAACTTAAAAACTCTGCATAATTTAGTTGCCACATCCGCTCCTGTTCACCGTGAGGAAGAGTTATGTCTCATAGAATGTATTTACATCGTCAATGCAAAAATTAGATACAACATTTTTTTACAGATATGCAGCTAATGGGGTGACTAACTAATATTTTTCATGTACTCCAATAAGAGGCAAATATTTTACTGCATAGCAAGCTCCACATTTATCAGAATGAAACATCTTTACCTACTGACATCAAACACACACTTGCGAAATTTACATTCACAGCACACAGGAAGCACGACCATCATCTGTTAATGAAGTTACATCCCTTAAATTTTCATTTCGCGTTCCGCTCCCGAGTCTTCTACATTTCGCTTTGCAAGCACCACATTCGTGCTAAAGAGAAGTACAATAGCTTACTCTGCGGAGTAAATACAATTTAGATTCAAAGTGGAATACGTTCACAATGTTTCGTACAAAGTCATTTATAGAATGTACAGCATTTGCTTCAGAACGCACCGCACTTAGCTCCAGGGGTACCAAAATGCACCACAATCAGCTGCAAAGTCTACTTTACTACTAATATCTCCCCTCTAATTTCAAAGAAGTGCCATTCCATCTTTTCAACTCACAGTCCACCGCATGCACAACATCTGTTTTTCCCAAGGTTAGCAGCGCACCCTCCAGTCACATGATCCCCAACTACAAAATGTATCATCTTGGGAGCCAGAAGAAGCGAAGCCTCCCACATCAGCCTCCCAGCTTTGAGACAAGCATATAAAGCTGCCTGTCTGAACGAATATGCTCCTATAGCTATTCTATTCCAAGAAACCAATATTCTGGATCCTGCGTGATAGCCTGTGAAGAGCGCTAATAGTCACGCACTGCAGGCAAGGATGAGACCACGAGCACGA
>LQNS02278176.1:503907-523279 GCA_001587735.2 Parhyale hawaiensis | reverse complement strand
CCTCTCTGTCGTGCGCGTCCATCCCACAAATGAGGCAAGTCGCGGTGGCAAGAGAAGCTCAAGAAATGCTGAGCCTGTCCTCCAGCAATGTCTCGAATGCAAAGTCAACCTTTCAAATAAATTTCCTCTCGAAATCCAACACCGCCTTTCGCTTTTCAGTACCGTAAGAAAAAGACGACTGTCGATATCTTCAAGGAAAAACACCGGGTCGCCGGTGGTCAAGCCAAAATTGAACGTATACGCTAGATTGTGACGGGAATCCCCAGAAATTTGAAGTGCCAGAGAGCGAGGTTAGATTTATGGTCTTACGGTGGAGGAGATACGCCTCGAAACAAGAGCTTACTTCGGGGGGAAACAATTCTGGTCTTTCGGACATGGAACACAGTTCGGTGATGTAAATACTGCACTTGTATTTCATCCCAAGTCCCTTATTCGTCCACTCTTCGTCTTCGCTCTTTTCAAGACCTTGCAGTATTTCTAATTATTCACGATGTTTCCGACAAAGAACACGATTCAGTTTCGTAAAGAGTTCTCGTACTTCACCTCATGCCCTACCTAGGCTTGCCGTGTACCCACATTTTTTTATCGAATCAATCTGTCTTCCAGACCCATTAACCTAATGTTGCTGAGTAGGAATGGAGTTTGCAATGTAGAAGATGCTTCTATAGATCGCCCTGTGCCTCGGAATCGACTTCCACTCTCAATAACATTATTTTTAACTCTGTGTTTAACGCATAGGGAAGCAACCTAGGGTTACCAATAGAAATACGGTGCGGTTGTGAAGACAATACGGTACTTGTAGTTCACGCACATACCATTGGTTTATCTTAAACTCGTATTCATTTTCGATGGTCCAGTGTTGTAGAAATCTTTCTCCCATGTTGCTTATGAAACACTGTTCATAAAAAATTCTCCTAGTTTATATCATGCCCTGGCGCCCTGGTTTGTTCTCTGGTTCAACTGGTGTTTCCAGCACATTCCAGATGTTCATAAATGTTCTTCCTCTGTGTCTGAAACAGGATACGATTTACTTTCTTGATAATTTATTGAGTAATTCACTTCATCCCGCAAGAATAGTTCCCCATTCGTAACTACATTTTTACTAGTTACGTTGCTTCACGTTGATCCTGTTTACAGGAATTGTATGTAGTCGAACTCACTCCACGGACACGTCTCTACTCGACTTCCTACTAACGAATACGATTCAAAGTAGAAGTATAATCATGTTTTTTATATACACAGTTCAAAGTTGAACATGTTCCACATGCAAGAGAGATGCTGAGGTGAATAGCGAGTGAGAGCCTTGAAGAACCTGGGCAAAAGAGATATGTTACCCAGCACATACTGAGGGAAATCTGTACGGGAGTCAAGTCATGGGCGACAAGATGGGCACAGAGCGAATTCGTGAAGGAAATGAGTCGCCAACTGAATACGGTTCCCACCGTCCAGAACAGGAATCACAAACTCAATACGGAGCCACATCGTGGACATGAGTCGCCAATTCAGCCCAGAGTTCCACCGTCCAGGACATGAGTCGCCAATTCAGCACGGAGCTACACCGTCCAGGACATGAGTCGCCAATTCAGCACGGAGCTACACCGTCCAGGACATGAGTCGCCAATTCAGCACGGAGCTACACCGTCCAGGACATGAGCCGCCAATTCAGCACGGAGCCACACCGTCCAGGACATGAGTCGCCAATTCAGCACGGAGCCACACCGTCCAGGACATCAGTCGCCAATTCAGCACGGAGCCACACCGTCCAGGACATGAGTCGCCAATTCAGCACGGAGCTACACCGTCCAGGACATGCGTCGCCAAATCAGCACGGAGCCAAACCGTCCATGATATGAGTCAGCAATTCAGCACGAAGCCATATCGTCCAGAACATGATTCGCCCATTCAGTACGAAGCCATCCACTTCATTACACAACAATTTCTATACAGGCGGCAAGCGTTCCATCACAAAGAAATCTCCGAAAATCTAAGCCGTGACGAACCATTTTAAAGTTTTTGGACCCGAAGCAAGCGTGTGTGGTTGTGACAGCTTGCGCAGCAAAGAAAGGGACCGTCGCATCAATACTGCGAGACAAGCCAACGACCGAAGTCTCTTCCCTTAGAGCAGTGCATGTTTACAACATCGAGACACGGCAGCTCTTTTTGAACGTTAGGCAATCTCGTTAATGGAGCCCGAAACGCAAATGAGATATTCGGAACTTCAAAGTTGACAGCGGTTGTCAGACGACTGCTGTTTGTACCGTCGTAGAGCAGCGAAAATATTCATATAATGTAGTCGTATTGTGGAGAATGAGATGTTCATCAAAGAACCACGACGGAACGACTGAAACCCAACTGTTTTCTTTATGGTAATACAGATGAAAGAAATAAAAATTCTGTCTTCTTCATGATAACAGGGTAAAGAACGCACGTGCAATGATATTAACAACATGTATGTTGAAATAAATGCGCTCATAATATGTATTTATCTTCTATTACAATGCTGAAGAGCCAAGGCAAAATTGGTACACCTATCGATCACAACAATCCTTGAACCGACGTATTACGCTGGACTCCTCGGCGCGAGACTCACCACAATGGACTGGCTGCGGCACAAAAAAAAAATATATTGAACTGCTTAAATGCCCTCATGTGCTTTTTCAGCGTAAACAAGGAAGGTAGTAACAGCTACGATATACCTCAACCTCTTCATTGGCCAGCGGCCACGCCGATACTGAGTCGCTCTAAATGCACTACCAGGGATGCCAACGGGAATTTTTAGAAAACCCATTATATGAGGATGGAGGGGAGCTATGCTTTGTCAGCGCTGAGTGTGGAAGGACAGCTTGAAAGACACGCTGGAAACTCGACATCCCAGTAGATATTCCGCGAGCGATAATGATAATAACTTGCTCAAAGCGATGTTCACGTAAATTGAACGAGGCTAAATATTTGAGTTGTTTTTTTAATTTTTTCTATAGCGCCAAATCACACAAGGTGTTTAAAGTTAAACTCAGTAGAAAGCGCTATATTATTTATTCATGGAGAGGCATTTTAATATTTAATACAGTAAAAGATTTCTCGAACTTTCCTGGGGTATTAGATCAGTACAACGAAATAAGTGAATTAAAAGGGTTACAAAGTTAACGTAATACGAATAATAAGGTTCTATAATAGCTATCGTACCGAAAGCATTTGAAGTTCAAGCTTAACTAAAAGTCAAATTATTTAATAACGTTAAGCTTATTGGAAGCGATTAAGGGATGAAAGTTGGTCTAGAGGCTCGTGAAGAATATTGACTAACTTGTGACAATAAGCGGCGATTTATCATAGAATAGAAATCCAGCTTCTGCTGTCAATAGCTGCGGGATCCGTCGGCAAGGGAAGAGGCGACAGGCGCAGTAAATATGGGCTCCAGCTGGCAGGCTTGCGGTCGCCCATGAGACGAACCACGAAATGGTGCCCTCGACACCGGCAAGCAACGAAGGCTGGAATTTAATTTCGAGTCTTGTATTCTGTCATTATACGAACTTAGAAGCTGTAAGAAATAATTAGTTTAATAGTGCTAGAAGAGCACATTCATAGCAAGTTATTGAAGTAATTTAATTTTAGTAAAGGTAATTCATATACTTCGAGTAAAACAATTTTACTGAAAATGGGAGAGCAATACGTAATGTTAATGACTATTTCGATGAATATTACTACACCGATGCAATAACTAAATAAACTTCGGTAGATTTCGGTATGTATTTTTACTTTCTCACACCTTAAAAGCTTAAAAAAAATGAAGAAGCAGTCATGAAGATGGAGAGAAGTCAAGCAGACGACCAATGGCGCAGGGGCGCACGGCATAAGGAGGCGTTTGGCAACTCTCACACCCAAGATGGCAACGCACGATTGTACTGGAATGAGCACAAGACACAAAGTTAGCAATGCACTAAGATTCGAAGCTGAACATCATGAATTTCGTAGGAAATTATAGAATGATAGATAATTATAGATTCACACAAATAGTATTCAACCCACCTCAGAGACTTTTGCCTCTCCGAGTGGTGAAGAACATTGCTTTTAAGATAAGGGAAGAAGTTAAAGCTATTAGTCCACTCGATTTGGTTTAAGTTAAGTAATAGGAAGAAGTTAAGAAAAAGATAGAATTTCAGAAGCCTATCCAATTTAATTCGGGAAAAATAGAAGTCGAACACAACACCAGAAGGTGCATAAGTGCAAGACTCACAGAGTAAGCAATTCCTATGGTTAATTTATCTACAAGATGGACTTGAATAGCGAAATGATTCAATTTTCGGTCGGGCGAGCGCGGGGCGGACTTAATACTAAAGCGAAATTAAGAAACAAGCAAAGCAGTGTGAGCAGTGGGTTATCCAGCACTTCAAGACGTTCACAGGAGGCACTAGGCACCAATTCCATGGAAATAACATAGATGCACTTCCCTTTGCTTACGTTGCAATAGGCCAGCACCACCGTCCGTTCCCAGCAGGATTAACCTCACCACTGACGTCGCTCCACAAGAGTTCTGCGGTACTCCGGACTTCATCAATTACTGCATACGCAATTCCGGCTCTCTAACGGACGAGGCAAGATGCTTATTAATCTTCACTAGGATGAATCTTCAGTTAGTTAAATTAATTTTCTTCGCTTAATTAGGTGATGCCAACACTCGCTGTTCTAGTTAATTTGGGTTAATTAAGTTATAATGTTAATATCATTTCTTTATTGCAGTAGTAATTACGATAGTTAAAATAATCTATATCTATAGGGCAGCACAGAGCTTCTGACCGGCACAACGAATCCAACACTGTAACTGCTCTAGGGTACGAGCGAACTAGATCCAGCTAGATAACCGCACTAAGAAACAGTAAACACGATGGTAAAGGGAATGCTTCAAATAGTGAACCTTACGGCCAGGAGGTGATTAAAGAACTGAACTCTCGACTAGTCACAAGAGCACCTAGAAGTAAGTTGCTACTTCGTTAACAAAGGCTGAATACAGCCTATATTAGGGATTGAATATTTAAGGTAAATTTACCCCTCAAAGAGAGGAATAAAATTTTACAATATTACTCATTCAAATGAAAACTACAATTAAACAAGGTGAAAATTGGATTACAATAAAAACCTTGCAGTAGATAAACAATATAATAAAAACTCACAACACAACAGATTTGCACTGATTCAATTCTACGTTATTTCATCAAACTAACGTTACATCAGAACCGGCATAATGTATAATCCAACTCAACGTGTTAGGTTAGTTAAGTTAAAAATAAGTTAAGCTAGATTAGCGTCACTGAAACTAAGTCTCATGTAGGCCACAAACAACACCGGCACAGTTACATTCATGTCGTTTACACAATGGAAAATATTAAAATAATTGTTGTAAGTGGTCATGCTCTATAGTTTCTCCCCCTTTGTGTGCTATGGGTGATATCAGCCGTATGTATGAGGTTATAGTGGTTCGATAGAAGTACAATGTGGTAACGTTACATGTACCGTGGATGGTTATTTTATTGCAAGGGTATTTCGTCCCGTTCCGTATTTGCAACGAAGAAGCCTTTGCAGCAAGATAACACAGCCTAACACAGACAAGGTATACACACTGTCCAATTTCCTATACTGTTAATTAATATATTATTGCTACGAGAAAAAATGGTTAGCCGCGGACGTAAAAGGGTTTCGAACTCAATTACCGTTACTGCAACAGGCGCATCTACAGATCGGCCAAAATATTCGACATCGTTATACTAGTCAAAAGACCATTTTCTAGAACTGAAACTACACGCCTGCTCCTCTGTCACATATTCTGCACTACGAAGTTTGGGTGCTGCTCGACAGAGCAAACGGAGAGTTAGCTCCAGAAATGCTCGTGTGTTCCAACAGAAATTGGAAATTTTTGGATGCGCTGGTGAGTCGAAGCACGAAACACTCAATAAATATCCAAAATATTTCGGAATTCGAGGTTGAACCCAAGGACTTCTGAGAGAAATTAAGTGGTCTTGGCAACAGGAATTTGCCTGAGAAGTGCACAAGCCTGGACACAAGAGCAAGAGTAAAAATAGCAAGAATGTCAGGTCCTTGAGAGAAGTTGAGTGTGCCTGGCGTCTATCCAATATTCCCAGTTTCAGATCTTACAAATTTAACTACCCGAAAGGGAAGGTGCGCCGGTTAGACATGAGATCGTCAAGCGCAAGGAGTAGACAAGATATGACTGAGGAATAATGAACACTAGGTACTTGCTGCATGCTTCTCGGTTAACAACCCAATACCAATAAACGCTGCTAAATAAAGATCGTTCAATGAATAGCTAACACGGGTACTGCATATTTGTTGATATTAAACTGTAAATTTTACAGACGAATGACTGAAATCGCTTTCTCGTTTCATATTTAGTCATCAGGTAATTGACGCACCAACGCGACAGTGAAAAAAATTAAGGAAATAAACTCTTGCACTATCAACAATACAGTCAAACGAACTTTTCGCAAACCGCACTGCCAATATAACACACAGGATTTAAACTACGAGAATTTCTACTACTGTAGAAGCAGCCTAACAATCCACGCTAAAATCTAAAAAAAATCTAAATGAAAAGTAGGTAACATAAGCTATGATATTATGTTACTATTTCTACCACAACAACAGTAGGTGATATCTAAAATGAATCCAAAGGTAAATAATTTACGCTATGTTATTGATATTATCATTGTTCTATAATCGCAGGCGTGACTTCACAGCTGTAACAGCTTCGTTAGCAGCCCAAGGAGTCTAACTAAAAGGAAGATCGTAAGTGCTCGGCCAAGTGATATCTAGAATACATATAATTGACATATTTTTGCTTGATCACTAATCTCTTTTCCACTCACATGCTACTCTGAAAAAAAAAAAAATCACAAACTTGCTTAGTTTTTCGAAAATTCGAAAGGGAGAGGAGAAAACTGTGATGGAAACGATTTCACATCTAAAATACACGACTGTCAAAAGGAAACATTACAGAGGCAAATTGAACTCTAAACATTAACATAGTCAAGATGAACATCGGAAGGAAACACATGTTGGAACTTAAGGAACAGTTCAGGCACCAGATAAGTTCAATGAATTCGCTTCTAAGCATTTTCACTACGAAAACTAAGATATTCATGAAGCCAAGATAGGAAACAAAAATCAGATGGAACAGTCACGAAGCTACAACGAGGTGGCATCCCATAACTTTGGCTACAAAAATTAAGCTATCCACGAGAGACAACCCAAGACAAGAACAGAAGTTAGAAAGCACAATTACGGAGCAAACCATGAGGTTTTGCAGCTCGCATAATGCGGAAACAGAGCTTTGAGTCGCACCGTACACTTCACGATATGCTGGCCCCCGCTGTAACGGCAATCATAAAAACGCTGTTTATGACGCAATGGCGAGACGAAGGCGAGAGAAGCTCGATGATTAAAGCCTGCATTATGTGGAGGGATACCGCGGGGCGAGCAGTAAGTAATGACCAAAACAAGTGTAATGAGGCGCATTAATGGCCCGATGCTGTATTAATAAGGATACATTTAATGATGATGCGGAATTAATTGGGAGATGTAGCTCATGGACAAAAAGAACGAATAATACGAGGTATGCTCGCGCTCTGGCAGCCATTTTATGTCTCCCTTTCACAGATATTGCTCGTATTTTTCTAGCGCGAAGCATTGATGTATCCTTAATTGCACACGCTCAAATGGGCTTTGAAAATATGCAAAAAAAAAATCTGAAGTTTGCATAGGAGACTGAAAAAATGGCAATTTCTGACAAGTGCTCTGCTTCACTAGATCAAAAATCTACGTCTATACTTTGCTCTAAAGAGCAACTGACTCGTAATTCCAAAGAAGAACGAACTTTATTCCAAAGAGAAGAAACGAACTATTTTTTTCAAGAAGAATGAGTTTTTATCATAAAGAAAAGCGAAACTTTATTCTATCGAAGAAAGAACTTTAGTTTTACTGCCCACTTTTTGCATTAGATATGCATCGAACTTAAACTTTCCACCGAAGATCATCCTTTCTTCTACCGAACAGGAAACACATAATACTCCATCAGAATTTTATGCATTAAAAACCAACTTTTCCAATCCTGCACTCTTGACTTTTTCAATGAAGTAATTTATGAAAACTAACAGCAACCTTTAACGCCGTAGATCAAAAAAATTATAGCATTTAGTTTTACCAATACCTCCACAAAGAAAGGAAATGTTAACGAAAAATTCAAGCTGGTTCTGAAAATGGGATTTTTTAATCATCGCCAAAAATTCGGTCATTGTGCCCCTTGACAGTGATAACAGTTTCTGTAATTTTTTAGAGATTCATTCGTTCGTGACTTTTCAAATATGTTGCAAAAAAAAAACACTAAAATAAACAATAGTCAACCAGACAAAGGAACGAACCGATCATTACCAAAATTTGAAAATTTTTTCATTCGTACTCATCAACATTTCCAAGTTTTCTGTCAATTTTATATAAAGATCCGTTCAGAGCATTTTGAGTTATGTCGCTAACAAACATTAGTCATACTGGAAAAGAGACGAACCGATCATCACTGAAATTTTGTCATTTTATGTGAATTAATATTTTTAAGAATTTCACCAAATTTCACAAAGATCCGTTCATTATTCTTGAACTATGTTGCTGACCAACACAAAATAAACACAGAGACAAACAAGTAAACGGTTCAACGGCTCTTCACCAAAAGTAGTTATCTGTTCCTTTTAACATATTACAATCCCTTTGAATTTTGTAAAGATCCGTTTATATTTGAATTATCTTGATGACAAGCAAACAGGCAGACAGAAGAACACACAAACACGACAAAATCATGTTCTTCTTAACTGAGGTTTTTATAAATATACATTATAATAAAACAGAATTTACTGTGTAAGCAATTGTATTCGAGCAAACATAAGTTTTGCCCAGAGCCGAGCCTTACTGAAAAACAAGCTATTAAGGCGGTATGAGCTCAGTCGAGCGACAAACAATTTCCAACAAAAAAGAACATTTTTTTTTCGCAAAATTTCGCACAAAGATATCAAGTTATTTGAACAGCGCAATAAACTGTTATCCTTATGACAAAAAGGGACCTGATAATAATGATGTAGTTATCGTTTTTCTTCTAAGCACTACATTCCAACAATAGCGCTACTTCAGAACAAAACTCAACTAAATTTCTGGATGGATCCAGTTGGGCATAACATTGAATTCAGAAAAATTCGTATTTGTAATTGAAATCGAACCCACATAGATACAGTGGTTTAAGTAAAAGATTGTCAATACGACGAAGTCCTTTGCAGCTGATTAATTATTATTTCCATACTAGCTGGACTCGTGGAAATTCTTGGTTACTGAATGCTTTTATTTTTTAAATTGTAGGAAACTGACGCCCTTCAATAAACCCTGACGAACTCCGTCATATATAACGTACTCCGTCTCAATAACACAAGTCGTCCAACCTAACGCACTTGGTCTATTCCAGCACACGATATTTATCCTACAGCTCATCGTTGGACTTGATGCGCCTCATCTAAGATGACCCATGGCTCTGGAGTTTCTAATACATTAAAACAGAGAAGTACGGGTTCATAATGATGAAGCCGTGAAATCTCCCGGGTTCTTTACCCTTGTGCTTCAAAGGAAAATGTACTGCAAATACAATCGTTTTGAGCATATTCCTTACATATTCTTTTCAGTCACACTGAGAACGACTGCTAAAGTTAAGCCTCAATTTTCATCATGCCTACACTTGAATGGTTTATTTCTCGTCCTCATAACTTCGCACAATATTCTAAAATTCGTTTAATGTCTCCAATAGAAAATCGTTAAGACTCTCAATTGTGTACTTCTTGTGTATACTCTTACTCTAATTTCTACTAGCTCGAAGATGGATTTTTTTCTGCTGGAAATGAAGGAGGATACCCGCTAGCAATGGATTCATACTTGTAGCCTGATGAATACCACGAGATGAATATAAAATAGGCTATACATAAGGTATATAAATATGGCAGTCTCACACTTAGGAGGTTGTATCTACCATTTTTCTACATGTACAATTACGCATCTAGCTGTCGTTAGCTCTGTTTTCAGAGTTTGCAGATAATTTAGCCTTTCATAAAGTACCACTTTTAATTTTTTCATATGTGCAGCTGAAATTTTGCAAACATAACCTGACGACACACTTTGCCTAACTGAAAATGTCACGAGACACCAGCTAAATGACTACGCAGCTGATAATAAAAATGAAAATTGGTACGTATGATGCTAATAAATTCGACTTGAGGTATTGATTTCGATGTCAATTGATTTCCTTTTCTATAGGAAGCGTCACGAGACACCAGGAAATTGAACATACGGCTGAAAAAAATGAAAATCGGTAGGTACGATACTGGTAAACTACACTTCGGGTCTTTAATTCAACCCCAGTTGAAATTCTTTCCATGAAGTGTGAAAAAAACACAGCTTTGGTTGAAGAGCGTCCTACAAGTTCAATTTTCGCTCTCTAATACTGAAAGCGAAACGTGCGGACGAATGGAAGGACAGACGGAGCGATATGCAGAATATTACAGACACAGTTTCATTTTAATTAAGCCATCACCAACATAACGAAATCTAGTAGTAGCAGGTAGTGGGCTAGTATTCTCCTAGTTTAAGCCTCCCTACCTACAGAGTGCACTGTAATCCAAAGAGAGGATGAAAGAAAAGATATAAAGAATATCAAGGGAAACGTGGAACCCATACACAAGTCAAAGCGCATGGTAACAGTTGGTCAGAAGATGATGAAGGCGGGTCGTCAAAAATTTCTCTTGGTCATTATTGAGAGCGCGGGAAATCTAGTGTTGAAATAATACCATACCATAAGCTACGGAGCACAAAAGTTGTGGTTCGCCCGTATGATTACACGATTTGTTTGGCTACAGATAGCATACATGAGGCATATTAGGAGCACACTATCATCGAGAAAAGTTATTTTACGTACATAACTTATTAAAGAACAGCTATAATATTACTTGCGTCTATCTTTTGAGTGCTGTGTATCAGCTGATTATTGAAGAATTCTACTAGAAACGTAATTCTTGAAGCCAATTCGCAATCACAACAATGATGTATTTAACCATACATACTAATGCATCATGAACTCAGAGATGGAGAAGACAGGCAATGAAGATGATATTGAGATGTATTATAATAACAAATACGAAAAAATTAAGTAAACGCAGCTTAAAGCAAGAACCAGTAGTATCAAATCGTTGCCAGTTTGCGCTTTCTTGTCTACAGGCAATAAATGATAAAATAAAATCTTAACGTTTCGGGATTAGGAATCCCATCATCAGAAGAAAAATTGAATTATAACCTATAGGAATAATTTTTTTCCCTTTATTGTCTAAATTAATTAATAATAACACACATGATCCCCTGAATTATTAGACAATAAAGAGAAAAAATTCATTCTTATAGGTTGTACTTCAAATTTTTTTCCGATATAAAATATGGAAACATTAACAAGAAACGGCACGTTGGCACGCACAAAGAACACAAAACTTATGGTGCCGATCACACGCTTGACTCGCACGAACTGAACTTTTGATCCAACGCTGCTTGATCGATCACGTCCGTACGCACGGTGCCCTACAACATTGAAATGTGAGAGTCATTTACCCAAGCAAGCCTAAGGTATTAGCTGACGAAGATGTCCTGACTGTTCAATAGTATCTATCAGCTGGCCAAAAAAAAAAATGCAAACTGGCAAACGATAGACGGTGACAATAAAGATTATGGTGACCAGTGACATCATCGGAAAACGAAGTCTATGCTGGCCAGTAACATCAGCTGACATAGAAGTCCAGGCTGGCCAGAAAAATGAAGAACAAACTGGCAATATCAGCCGACCAAGAAGTCCACGGTAGCCTATGGTATCAGCCGACCAAGAAGTCCACGGTAGCCTATGGTATCAGCTGACACAAGAAGTTCTGACTGACTGACCCATTGACACCATTCCGGTGGCTCTGGTCAGGAAGTCATCAGGCAAAGAGACCTGACGCCGACCTCCTCGTGTCTCTCTTGAGTGCCCCTTTTATTGTCCGGAAACCTCTACTAAAATTTGCATAANATGGTATGTTTCAGTTTTGTTGCCCATTGTACAATGAGTGTGCAGTAGCCTTTGGTCCTGGAAGCGAAGTTATTAAATGATCCTTTGTCACTCGTATTCTTGGGATCTTTAATAATAATATGCGAAAAAATCGTAACTTCGCTCATGCTCAATATCGGCAATGTGGCTTCACTCTATAACCATAATGTTCACTGAATGGCTCCTCTTGACTCTTTTGAGCTTCTTGGTGGTTGAATCCTAAGCTATCGTGTAAAAATCACTTCTGACATGTTGATGTGGCCGAGCGCACCGTGCTGCCACCTGGTCGGGGTTTCAGCGCGGGATTGGCGCTCGGTCATTTCAAGGGGTGGGTAGCTGGAACCCCCATCCTGTTGCTCTCTCATGTTTTTTTTTTAACTCTCATTGGCAATATGTGAATATATCGTGGTTTATGATTTTACTGGGGGGATTGTGCCACCATTTCTATTTTTTTGTACTATATAATTATTGTCTTCATGTTGATATGCAATTCTACTTTTTTTCTTTCCCGGTCCGAGAAGCGCATATACTTTAGTGACCATTTGTCACTTTTGTACGTTTTAACTGTGACGATACCTGTGTTTTACGAAATTTTGTGACAAATAAATTTTTATGGAGTTTCTATGGAGTTTTCTTTCTCATTTCTTTAGACCCCACACATCCGCTTCAAAAAATACGTCAGAATGTGGTTTTTCAAAGCAACTCACTTTGTGCTTCCATACATAACCTGACGACACACTTTGCCTGACTGAAAATGTCACGAGACACCAGCTAAATGATTACAAGGCTGAAAATGAAAATTAGTAGGTAGGATGCTATTGAATTCGACCTGAGGTATTTATTTATATATTAGTTTATTTCATTTTTTATGAAGCGTCACGAGACACAGGAAAGTGAGCATACGGCTGAAAAATATGAAAATCAGTAGGCATGATACTAGTATATTGCACTTCGGGTCTTTTATTTCGACACCAGTTGAAATTCTTTCCATGAAGTGCAAAAAACACAGCTATGGTTGAAGAGCGTCCTGCAAATCCAATTTTCTCTATCTAATACTGAAAGCAAAACGTGCGGACGAATGGATGGACAGACGGACGGAGCGATATGCAGAATATTACAGACACAGTTTCATTTAATTAAGCCATCACTAAAATAACGAAATCTAGTAGTGGTAGTAAATAATTGTAGTATTCTAGTTTAAGCCTCCCTACCTACAGAGTGCACTGAGATCCAAAGAGAAGATGAAAGAAAAGATATAAAGAATGTCAAGAGAAACGTGGAACCCATGCACAAGTCAAAGCGCATGGTCAAAAATTTCTCGTTGCCATTATTAACAGCGCGGGTACTCTAGTGTTAAAATAATATCATACCATAAGCTGCGAGGCACAAAAGTTGTGATTCGCCCGTATGATTACACGATTTGTTTGGCTACAGATAGCATACATAATGCATATTAGGAGTACACTATCATCGAGAAAAATTAATTTACATACATAACTTATTTAAAGAACAGCTGTAACATTACTTGCGTCTATCTTTTGAGAGCTTTTTATCAGCTGATTAATGAAGAATCAGTACTATATTAATTCACGTCGCGTTTTTATTTTATTTATTTACAACTATATTTGTATCTCTCCTGTCACGCTCTATGGGAATAAGATAGGAGAAAATTCAGGTGCCGAAGACGGTATCTTGGATACGGGAGTCGCACTTGGGCGCTCCAGCTGAGAGACCTGAGCTTGCCTGCATGATCGTGTCTGGACATGTTCATTGTACAGAGTTGCTACGGGAGATGTCACTTCCCTACACCTTTATAATATATATATCCAATTTTTTAGGCAGAATTCTGAAGTTTCAAGAAAGAAGCCTTCTGAACAGTAATAAGCACAGGAGACAGCGGGGGTTTTCCTGAGGTGCTAATTTTCTACCGTCATTTATAATGACGGCCCGTTCCACTAGTTCTGCAATAAAATGTCATTCTTGAGAGCCGATTCGCAATCACAACAACAATGTATTTAACCATACATATTATATACTCATGCATCATAGGCTGAGAGATGGGGTAGACATGCAATGAAGATGATATTGAGATGCATTATAATAACAAATACGAAAAGAATTGAGTAAACGCAGCTGAAAGAAAGTACCAGTAGTATCAAATCGTTGCCTGTTTGCACTTTCTTGTCAACAGGTAGCAAATGATATAAAATATGGAAACATTAACAAGAAACGGCATGTTGGCACGCACGAAGCGCACTAAATTGATGGTGCCGATCACACGCCTGACACGCACGAACTACACTTTTGATCAAACGCTGCTTGATCGAGCGCATATGCGTAGATCTCGATCGCGTCCGTACACACGGTGCCCTACAACATCGAAATGCGAGAGGCATTTACCCAAGCAAGCCAATGGCATCAGCTGACGAAGATGTTCAGACTGTTCAATAGCATCTATCAGCTGACCAAAAAAAAAATGCAAACTGGCAAACGATAGACGCTGACAGTAAAGCTTATTGTGACCAGTGACATCATCGAAAAACGAAGTCTATGCTGGCCAATAACATCAGCTGACATAGAAGTCCAGGCTGGCCAGAAAAATGAAGAACAACTGGCAATATCAGCCGACCAAGAAGTCCACGGTATCCTATGCTATCAGCTGACCAAGAAGCCACGGTAGCCAATGGTATCAGCCGACCAACAAGTCCACGGTAGCCTATGGTATCACCTGACCAAGAAGTCCACGGTAGCCTACGGTATCAGCCGACGAAGAAGTCCACGGTAGCCTATCGTATCAGCTGACCAAGAAGTCCACGGTAGCCTATGGCATCAGCTGACCTTCTTCAAGACTGACTGACTGGGTAACTGTGGTAAGGCCACCGAGACCAGTCCTTCAGTAGTCCGTTTCTCTGGACTGCGGCTGGAGGAGCACAGAGAGAACTCACGGGGAAAATAACAGGCCTTTGGAGATGATTTTAAACGTAAATTAGAAGGTCCAGAGACAATTAAGAGCCAAGTAACAATTGCTCACTCTAATTTGATCCAATAAACCAAGTGAATTGAAACAATTAGAGCGAGATATTGTAGCCCAGAGACGTTGCCTTTGTCGGTTTTTATTTTTAGTTATCACGATGTTGTTAGTGGAAGCCGTAAGGCAACTGTTATGTACGTACTGAATGGCTCGTAAAGCGCCAATAAATGCAGGACTACAGTGTGATATTTTAGATCGTAAGTAGGTAGATGCCAGCGAATTTCAGGGGCAAAACACTTCATACGAGCAGTGCGTGCATTCAGTAAAATCTACGCAATTCCAGGGAGAACTTTCTCTCGTCTTGGAAAGATACGAGGTGCGTCATTACGAGGTGCGTCATGCATGCATGCATGCAGAGAAGGATCCCCGCATAGCTTTGCTTTAGTAGTGAGTATGAAAGATGTGCCCCACAGGGAATTCCATTATATCTTGAACACAAAATATGTATATTTTTTGACAAAATATTAAAGCCGTACGACTATGGCTAAATATTTTAAACAATAAGAGCCTGACAATCTCAAAATAATATGTACGTAACTAGCTCAAACTACGCAAGTCCGTCAAACACATCCTGAATATGACTAACTAAAATAATTTTAATCAAGTCAAATAATAACGTTCTAAGTCAAACAACAGACATCTGACAAAGAGAATCTTCAGAATCATTCCCCGACACAACAATTCATTTCTACACAGCGACTGAAGAAAACCAATACACGTATTACGTTTCGAAGACGTCTTAACAGACGTCTTAAAATTATTCAAGGGATAACAGTAAGCTCTTGTTTGTACACCGTGGAACGACGCTGTTTTCACTAATATAGCAAGCAACCAAAGCTGTACATGATGAACAGACGAGTGCATGAGACAGTGTCCAGTGATTTTCAACAGTTATAGTATTCATTATACAAGTAGAACAATCCTCACTAGTCGCATTAATTATTCCCGTAAAATTTACGAAGTTACTGCACTTGTCAACTTTAGTTCTCCATACTCCACTTAACGATAATAGGACCAGCTCTTCTGAAAAGGAAAACAGCTGTTTTCAACCACAAAAACACAGCTACATTTCTAAAAGGGAAAAAACTCTAGAAATCGTAGAAAAGAAGCTCAGAATTTTCAAAAAGTGCAGAAATTATTCTCAGCTGGCAGACGTTAGTCTCAAAGAACCTGTAATACAGCTGGTACTCGATGGAGTACGGCAAGGCGCCGTACTGCGACCTATACTTATTCTCATGATCAATGACAACTACTTTTATGTAGCATCTTCTAATAGTCGGTGAAGTAACAGAGATCGAGCTGCTAAGATATGGAAAGCACCGGACGCTTTTCGCATACACAACATATACAGTACAAATGGTGAAGGGTATTAAATTGGAAGAATGACATTTCCAGATCTTGTGGAGTGAGAATGCAAGACGATGATACTTTTGAGGATCACGTATCCAGATGTATCACTGTGGGAACGAAGTGGAGCCGAAATTCCCTACTCCGCGAAGAAGAAGTGATTCCCACTCTTTACGGAAATAGTTAATACTGTCTTCGATAGAATTAACACAGTCTCTCTCTTTTTTAACGCTAGTATGAGAAAAATCCAAGAACAGCTTGAGGCTATTCAAATATTGCTCACTGCCGATATTTGATTCGTTCAAGGGCTCGATTATTACAAACAATTTGCCAGCCTAAACTTGTATAAAATACAAGAAAGATATGAAGTTTTCGTTGTTATATAGGCTACATATCTAGCGGAAATTTTCATCGTATCATTGTGTATGTAAATGAATAGACTGTCGCAATGATCTCAGAAAGGACTAGTCGGACTTTTAAGATACGCATTCAAGGCGATACGGGAGCAAAGCAGTGGCAACAAGATAGTCCAAAAACTTACTGGACTCCTATTTATAAAGCAAATACAGTTAGATAAACAAGCAGTCAGCGGTTATGTGCACTGTGGACAACAATCACTCCTAACTCTCTCATTATCTACAAGCTGAGGCCCAACAGTAGGAAAACAGTATCTTGACACCAATGTACATGAGGAACAGCGTGCACCTTGATCTCGTTCGCTGAGTCTCAAGAATACTCAAAGAGAAAAAGTTTATTTACATGAAAATAACATTACAGTGTAATAAGGGAAAGAGGAAAAAACAGCAAGCGATTATCCCAACCACTACAATGCGGCGTACATCGTCCGTGTAAGCAAAAGATATCATTAAAGAAGGAGTAAGCTATTATCAGAACCGGAACATCGTCCAAGCAAAAACAAGCTATAATCAGGGCAGGAAGATGCTTTCATCAGAGCGACGAAAAACAACAAAAGGAATCATCAAAGAAAGAACATCAGAAGATACATTCAAGACAACGTAAAAACGACAAAAGCATAATTTTGCAAGCCTTTTACATGAGACGCTCCGCAGCCGACAGCAAGCAGCGCAAGGTCTCCTCATCTTCACAGAGTGAGTCTAAAGAAACCAATGCTCTGCGCAGCCATTTCTCAGGCAATACCGGGGCTCTCTCTTCAGAATATGAAGCATAAAAATTTGCGTAAGGCTGCAAAACGAGCCGTGGCTCTTCCAACAACGGATAGAAATAATGACAATATTCCGACTCAGATGTTGCTTTATATATACGCGCTCGCCCAAGTATTAAAAGATGGGAAACTGAACTGCGTGATAGCCGCGCACGGAAAGGGTAACTTTATGTTATCTATCCAAATTGTCTAAACGAAGTGCAGGCAAAAAGGGATAGGTGAAAATACATTCATATTCTGTTCCGCGAATGATTTTGAAACTAAGCAATGCAAGATTCATAGCGTTCGCTCAGACAAACATAATCTAAGTATGAAATCTGATCAATTTTATTGTACCACGATGGCGAAGAAAAGTAAATTCATACCAGAAAAAGGTAACGCGTCAGCAACGCACCCTTTTGCAATACCAGCAACACATCAGCACGGTATAGTTTCCGCTAAATTGACTGTTCTCAGCTACTTTTACCCACCCATGGATGGTACTTTTTGGAAGAATAACAGCTGACGATGGTCGGTATAGAATAGATACGATACCAGCAGCGGTATCCTGTTTATTTTCGAAACGTTGCGTTAGTTCCGCCCCGCTCTGCACAAACAAGTGACCAAGGAAAAAATCCAGCAACAATCGAAAGGGTGCAAGATAAACCAGACATTGGCGGTACGGTTCGATATGGAGGAATTTCACTGTTGGTACCCCGGGAGGAGTGCTGCTTGAAACGTACGTCTAGTGGCCGAGCGCAATAATTCCGGGGCTACGCTTCACAACGTATGCACAACTTATTAACGGATAAATCTCAGCAGGCGTGTCGTTTTACTAGAGTACTTTCAAGAGGCATCTTGGATATCGATATTCACTACGTAATCGGGACTACGTGCGAATTGAATGTCAGCTCATAAGTTGAGCGTGCCATTGTACAGTGTAGCCCTAACACTACACAACCTAGCTATGCCTCGTTTGATGTCCACGTGTATATATTAACCTAGCTATGCCTCGTTTGAAGTCCACGTGTATATATTTATATATATGAGAACCCTAGAACAATAGGGACGTAAAGCGAAGGTTTTTCAAAAGTAGTTTTTTTATTTTTGCACCATCGGATAGTTTAGATTGAGTAGTCAAAAAGGCGTAAAGCCCAGTACAGATGGTCGAGAATCGTATGTAAGGTTGATTATTTGGTACCTTATTTTTTACAGACTACCTTATTTTACCTTATTGGTACCTTATTTTACCGAATTTCACCGATCCGAGTAGGCACATTGCACGCCATAGTCAAGCCTGCTGCATACGACTTTACGCCGTCGACCAAGCGCCCACCAACTGGGTAAGCGTACGGTAACAGAAGTAGGTATCATACTGAGCTCGCACATATCAACACGTTTGCAGGGAAACTTGTTTCTGAATCTTTGCGAAGGGTACTGCAATATTAGAAAAAAAACAGCCACCTAATCGACAGAAGCAAAATGTCTGATACCTACTGTATATACTATTGCGTAGCCACACAAAACTAATCCATTTCCTCAACCTATTTTGTTAACAAAAACTCCCTACTTTTATGCAGCATATCGGCCTGAGTTAGGAATCGTACGATAACGTCTATCAGCCTCGCCATAACTCTCCGACTGCCCCTAAAACAAACGAGGAAGAATTTTGATTTAG
>LQNS02278176.1:462153-472479 GCA_001587735.2 Parhyale hawaiensis | reverse complement strand
GTTATGGCATCGAGAAAAATGACGCAGACAAACAAACAAACAAACGGATGGACACATCTTCACCAAAAGTTAATCATCTGTTTCTCCTAACATACCTAACAATCCCTGTAAATTTCATTCAAATCGGTTCATAACTTTTTGAGTTATCCTGGTGACAGACAAATAGACACACAGACAGACAAACAAACAGGCAGAGAGACAAACACGACGAAAACCTAACCTCCTTGGCGGAGGTAAACAACGTCGCGAATACGATACGAAACTTGGCATCTTAACACTGACGCTGTACCGTATGGTATAGCTTCACTCTAATTTCCAATTTCAAACTGTCTAGAAAATGATTCCGGCTAAAATCGAAAGCTCCACTAATATTATTGGATGGACTACGGATATCTCAGGAAAAAAAATTTTACACGAGAGAACATCGTTTTGTATATTGGTACACAAGAGACCATCTGCATGATTTAAATCAGTGATTCTCAACCGGTGCGCCGCGGTGCACAAGTGCGCCGCCAGTCATTGGATAGTACGCCGCCAGACTGCCAGTCACTGGCCAATTAGCCACTGAGCATGAGCAGGCTGAATATGTAACTAAGTAGAGGTTGTCGTACAGCTCAGATTTCCATGTACTGAATGTATGGCGGATGCTCTTGGAATGTGGTACTGGTAGGAATGCTAACGTGGAGAACATAGATGTATATATTCACCGCATTAGAACTTTTATTGTACAGCACGTTGGAGGGTGGTGAGATCGCATGTATTTATTTTTTTTATTTAGTACACGGTATGCATATTGCATCAAAAATTTCTGGCTATATACAAAAAATGTAATACATTTGATTTAATATAATTCACTTTCACCAAATTCGCCTCAGAACTAAAATAATCGTAACTAGTGACAGGTGCACTGCACTATTTTCCGTACTAAATTATTGTGCCGCCAATGGAAAAACGTTGAGAACCACTGATCTACGTGAACGCAGCAATGATGGGAAATAATTTAAAAACACGTAGAACTAATTTCCCTCGTTTTCCGCATGAAAGCAACAATTCAAGGTAATCGAACGCACAAGGCCCAGCGAACGCGGAAAAATATGTAGCTACATATATGAATAAATTCGTTAAAAACAGCGCTGTAATGGGAAGTAAAATAAATATCAAAATGAGTGTGTTTCCTATGCTTCAACGAATTGCTCTTCTTCGGGAAACTTGTACAAATGACAAGTGACATTGACCAGGCCAGTTGTTTTAAGACGGGACATTAACTATAGAGCGCCTCTTTATACGTGGTATGTCTTGAGCGGCGGATAAAAGAACGTTCTGTGGGATTAAGCTCGCAGCAATTAATTAACCTTTGCTGGACATCTCAATTAAATGGAAGGGGCCTCGGCAGCCCAAACTGAGACCCTACCGATCTCCAGGAAAGCATTTCTCCAACAGCCGCTCTGAGCTCATCGAAATGCGATGTTTGTACATGGGTGGAGCTTGTTCCGAAACGTAGGTACTTCCAAGATTGCTGACGTTACTGCAACATAGGCATTACCTTGCCAGCCAATGCTGGACCTATTCACCTGTTCACTATCTTGCTCCCCTTGCAAATTTTACATCCCACATTGGTAAGCACGTATGTGCTACGCATACAATTTCTCTGTCAGTATGAGAGATACGAGCCCTTGCAAATTAAAAGAAGCGGAGACTTTTTTTATTTTTTTTTTCTTCCTTTACTACTTAAAGGCCTGATTATTTGAGTCGCTAAATCTCAGGGCTAGAAATAAGTAAATGAATTCGTAATTGTCAGATGACCTTGCATCTTTTGCTGAGCAAACTTACGAAATAAGAGATCATTGGTAACACGTACACAAAGCTTCATTCGCGATTTGGATTCTTCTCCCATGTTAACATAAAGGGCTAGTAAAAAACAAAAAAAAAAATGGTGCATCTTTCAAACGATGAACACATCTTTATTAAATACTTGATGTGTATTCTTGTTATTGTCGCTATACTTTTTAGCGTACAGTAATGCACTGATTATTGTAGGAAAATTACTGATCAAATACATATACATATTCTAGAGTGACAACTCTAGTAGACAGGCAGCTCTTCGCAAAAAAAAATAACCAAAGAACTTATATGGTACTCTCCTTTTCATCACACGTTTACTTTGTCCAAACTCGAAAAGATATTTGCCCACAGTTCATTTTTTCCCGCTTTAGTTTTAATGTAAAAGAACAGCTCAGTGTGCCGTGCTCGTCAACATAAAGAGCCCATCACCCAGATAAGCGATATAAAAAGTTTTCCTTTCTTTCATCTGTAGGTCAGTGTTTGACCTGTTCACGGGTTCGTCATTTTTCTCGCCTTGTTGACCAGCGTTGGGCCAGCTTCTGTGCCCACTGCGTCATGGAGGAAGGCCAGCAAATGACCAGTTAGCAAGCACAAGTCACGACCAAAGAACACGACTTATGTCTCAAGAGACTTAGCTTTAACATCAAACCAATCAGTGTTCTGAAATTCACCGCTAGACAGTTACCAAGTATCTAAGAACAATACGTATTTCAACAATAAATATTTGCTGTGTTTTACGTCTCCGCTTGAAGCGGCCATGCCTCTCCGATATCGAAAAATTCCGGTTACATATATTAATGTTCCAACACATTGTACGCGTTGTACACGAGTCTAGAAGCGGAGGAGGTGCTGGATCTTGCATGGGTATCGCAGTGGAGCATGTCCTGAGTCTGGAACTTGTAACGTCCCCGGTCTGATATGAAGTTCCGTTTCGTACAATGATCAATTAGATTAGGTAGCTAAAAGTTGACAGACCAACAAGCCTATACCGAGAGAGCAGCTGGGACTCACGCTGAGGCCCACTATGAGTTATTGTCATTATATCAAAGCAAAGTAGACATCTAAGGAAGAAAAGAATTAAAACGAAAACAATAAATTCAGCCAAGGAGATGATCGCAAAAGTACGAATAATTGCTGCACATTCGTGGAACTCAGAGACGTTAACTTAATTGGTACGTGAAAGATAATATTTTAGAGTGGCCTCTGAAGCTTTAGTCGCTGAGAGTTTGTGATTCCTGGAGAAGACATTCGTAACTGTGGAGGGTGTTGCTCCCAAAGTTTGTGACGACGATTATTGGACGCATTGACAGTCATTTGCACTGACAACTTGGAAGGGAAGTCTATTGTTAATACTCGCTATAAGTAGAGAAAAAACTGCTGGCTTAGAATAGTTTTTGAATATTTATGTTTGAGTAGTTTTTGGCCACTGTTTCGGAGGAGATTATCAACGTCTGTCAAAAAGTCCCGTTGTAGGTACAGGGTACCTATGCTTAAGAAACAAATACTCCCTCTTATAATTTAGTCGCTAATATATTGGTTCCCAACTCAAAAATGCGATGTAAAATGGGAAACGACAATGTCAGCGGCGTTTAGTATGACTACCGACATACGACAAGAGGATTACTCTCCCCGATTCACGTTATCACTGACGATATCCATACCCAATGGAATGCAGCTGGGGTAGGATGCTATATTTCTGGTAAAGCAGTAAGTCCCTCAGCTACGTTGATGATATGGTTCTTGCTTCTCCCCACTCCATTAAGTTGCAAAAACTGCTGTCAATATGTGAGAACGAAGCTACCCAACTCTGTGTTTAATATAATACTGTAAAACGGTCTGCATGTATATTAAAACCCGAAAAAGTCACCCACCTAACGATGAGGTCAATAGTTTTAATTGTGTAGAACTCACTTATATCAATAGTATCTTTTACGTTGGTCACAAAATCACAGACGACTGCTGCAATAACCAGGACAGATAGAAAGAAATGCGGAATCTCCACGCGGTGGGCAACGGCAAATCAGTAAATTTGGTCACAGAACCGAGGTGAAACTTCAGCTGTTTCGGGATACCGCTACCCTCAGTATTGTAATCGTTTTGATCGAACCTGAAGTCAATTGAGCGCCTACGTGTTACCTATTTTGACGTATTTCGCCAGCTTATGATTGTACCGAGGTCAACTAGCGTAACTATGTTGGTTGCTGAAAAGTACATTGACTGCCCGAAAGTCATATCAAAGAAATGCGCTGTCAGTCTCTGAAACAGTATAGAAAAATCAGCTAACTCATTAATAAATCGGATTCGTAATGGCCTAGCTAGAAACTATCAAACAGGTACGGTAGATGACAACACATACTGTTACCAGACAGAGGCCAAACAATGAGCCGCAATGCAACGCAGCATGTAATGATAATGGTAAGCACTCTTTGTCTCTAATTTGACTCTGGGGCTAGGCTGTGCTTAAGTGCGTCGTTAGTGTAGAGATGATTCCACACAAATCTGGAATGGAAACGGATACAGGCAAGAAATGAAATCTGTCTCTAGCGTTACCGTGAAAAAAGTGTTATAGGTACTTCCCGAATGGGTAATGATGTCATCTGAGACACGAATAGACAGCAATATTCCATTCGCATTGTCCACGGATTTGCGGCAGTTCTTGAAATAAACTACAAAAAGAAACATTACGGGAGAGATTATGCATTTTCCCCACATATTACATGCAACATCGACCAGCACTCATCACGCTAAAATCAAAGAAGCGAAATAATTTATATTCCGATGACGATAATAATTAAGACCTTTCTGATGACAGCCACAAGTGACACGGTTGTGTTTATCATTCATCACAACGAGAATTTCCGTCACAGACTCAGTGCGGTTCCGACTAATTCCGCTGAAGTCAATAATTAAAGAGCGTTTATGGGCTGAGCCAATGCGAAGTCCATTAGGCTGTCCAATAAGAATATATCTGGGGCGGCCGGGAACAACATGCGTCACGAGAGCGCAGCATAATTACACAAACTTGAGTCATTCTCCAGAAACAGACGACCTCTTCGCCAGGAAAAAATATCGTCCTGCCGCGATCACTGTATTTATGGTGCAATTTCAGGCACCCGCTTGGGTGGCCTCCTCAAAAAGGCCGCCTATTTCTCATCAATTAACTTTACATACAGAGAGGGTCAACTGTTGCCATATGAAAAGTGACATAATAATTGCGTTGGCGTTCTATAATAATGATAAGAGGTCAGTGATTCTGAGTGCTTCATGAAAAAAGGAACAATTTGACACCAACAGAAACGAACTGGAGGGCTGCTGAACGGCGCACTGAGCAACTAAAAATGCATGATTCTTCCCTAAACCAGTTTCAATGCAGTGGATTAATATTATTAAGTCACGACGTTAAAATTTTGCATCCAAATGGGTTTAAAAGAGCTCAATGGATATAAAGGCATGTTCTATTCGCTTACTCTGAACAATACAATCTAAAATACGAGTAGCTCTAACTTGTCCGTAAATTCAGGTTCGATTTTCCGATTCACCTGTTGAGATTGAGTCTCCAGCTTCACTCGCAAACCGTCGAATACGCACAACACAGCCGTGAACTCATATCTGCGAAAATAATTGGCAGTTCCTCCCGAAAAGTTGCCGCTTTAACTCACGGCACAGGGTACCGGTAAAGTCAACTCGGACGCACACCCCAAATGGAAGATCCACATCCACTGGTTCGTGCTGCATAAAAATCAAGCAAGCTCGACCCGAAGTAATGCACGGCTGCAGTAACTCACAGACTGTCAGAGCTGTGCCGCCAAAGACGAAAGGCTCATATCAGTGCGGTCCGCCTCGCCCCTTATGCTGGTTAGGTAAGCGCCCTCGCAGTGGATTTTAAACGTCAAAAACACTGACTCTGCGATTCCGAGAATCACAAGCCTTCACTTCTCTGACCAGCAAGGGCACATCAGACACCGAGACTAGCACAGCGCTATATATCCACCGGGCCACTGAGGGACTGCTACATCGGTTACGCGACGTTCCACGTACCGCTATTAATACAATAAGGGATAGGCCTATTTGAACTTACGAACTAATAAGTAGAGGCCTTGGATTGTATCATCTCGATCAGTTGGGCGACCAAATATATTTTAAGACAAGGTCATTGTTTCCCATGCACCGCGTACACGAAGCCTTAGAAAAGTCTAGCCTGCGCTTTCAGTCCAAGTCACTTTCTCCACAATGCCTAAAATTTAATAACGTAAAATAATACTTCTTCTGGACGACGAATTTTATTTTTACCAAGCTTTCGACATTCTCAGCGAATGTCGTTGTCAAGGTTGGAACTTCAAAACTGTCCCACCTTCAAAATGTCCTTTATTTTCATCGATAATGCCTAAAATCTATTGCAAATATTGCATAACCAGTTTGGCCTTGCTAAGTGCCAGAGAAATCAAGGCATAAGGGTTGAGGTAAAAATATTGATTTTATATTTCTCATTTTTAGGTGCAAGCTCAAACTACTAAGTTAAGTAGTAAGTACCAACCAACCTCTTGACGAATAATAATTAGTGCAAACCCTGGGTGTCAGAGTGGATTTAAATAACTACTGAAATAATTTAAAAAATTAAATGCAGAGAGAAACCACATGTTAACAGGAGTAAAAACTGCTTCAGTCTCCACAGAAGACATAAGATAACATGAGCTTGGTATCTGGAGGGATGTAGAACAATAATATTCGCTAAGGAGCACGAAATATCCCGAGTTACTACTACCTTAAAAAATAGAAAGAGTGGAGTTGCTACAGGCACAAGGCGTTGCAAGGAAACTATTATAGGAGCTTATACAAATATACAGTATTGCCATACTTTAAATCGTTTCCAAAGTTTGACGCAGAAGTGATCCGTCGTCCATAAAATCGAGCATTCAAGGGACGCGATAGTCACGAAGAACACGCAATGTCTTCGCAAGCGAACTTTCTTTACATTATCAATCATATCGACATACCAACAAAATTAGCAAACGACGCGTAATTTTAATATGAACAGCGAAATTATCTTAATGAACTTTTAAACAAAGATGCAATCGTGACAGACTAATTTAACATCAGCACAAATAATACAAACAGACGAATTTAACATCAGTACCATCATACAACTTCTTTCTACGTTATCACCCCCACTCAGTTCTATAAATAAATCTGGCATTGCCAAAATAATAAACTACTAAAAGCAGATAACATCACTGCCAATAATTAGAGCTGAAAAACAGAGCAACAACATTCCAAAATAAACACACGTCGAAGCCATGGCAGCTTCTGCTGCATTTACTCGAGTAGAATGAAATTCTGCGCAGTCAAAGAGACAGCTTTTGTCTATTGTGAAGAACGGGTTGTTGAGCGAATACTTATCAGAACTTGATACCAGTAGGTGCTATACAACAGCCTAGCTCTGACAGCTATAGCTTGTGTGTAGGCTGCCAACGTCAGTGCAAGTTACTGATTTCATAAGCTAGAAATGAACGTCAGTATTAATGAAAAGCATACGATAAATCAAAGGTAAATATATATATATACAGAGATGCACTGGTTAACGTCACAAAATAATGCATTCTCAATTCATTCGGTAGCGAAGAACATACACGAACAGTTCTTCGCACTAAATACAGCTAACATGGGTAGTAACTGTTAACTATATAGTTCAATGGTTCCCGAACTGCCTATACTTGCGGCGTACCTCTGAAGAAATTAACATCCTTCGACGAACTCCCTACAGATGTGGTAGAATTCATCTTAGCAATTTTACAATTATATGGCAACAGCACGATGATATAAACTTAACTTTTTCATATAATACTGAATTAAATTTCACGCGGTGCACCAGGCCTCCGCAACGTACCGTTTGGGTGCTGCTGATCTAGTTAATGTTGTCAACAACTCAACTAGAAACCTGTGTGGTACAGTGAGCACCAGGAACTGCCTTTTCTGGTCCACAAACGTAAAACAGGCAAGCAAAACGTTGCGTCGTTTCCATCAGTAAAAAAGCTAGTACAACTCGAATATACATAGCTAATAATTTATTTAATACGAAGGTAGTTCCGAGGGGATTGCAAATTGCATGTTATAGCTAATGACTGAACGTATGTACTCATGACCTGAAAGTTTCATCTCTCTGGTGCAGATATTGGCGGTGTGACACTATAAAAAAATGAATTCCTGGCAGTGACGTGCGTCAGAAGCAGAGATGCGTCATTGAATTCCTCCATGCAGAAAAAATGGAATCAATCAACATTCACCGGCACCTGGTGAAAGTTTACGAAGCCAATGCAATTGACGTCAGCACAATTTGGAGACGGGTTTGTCGCTTTCAGAGTGGCGACAGAGATGCGAGTGGCGAAGAGCGCTCCGGATGCCCATGTACAGCCACCAGCACAGAAAACAAAGTGCGTCTCGATAAACTGATCAACACAGATCGGCGGATAAAATTGAATGAAATGCGTGTAGAGTTGGATGTGGGTGTTCGTGCACTGGAAACGATGTCGTCATCCCTAATATATAGTTCAGTGTTAGGTGGGTTCCACGAATGCTCACGCAGAAACAAAAGGACAATCGACGGGATGTCTGTCAGGACTTGCTGGGTCGGTAGGAAGCCGAAGGTGACGGATTCTTAGACTGCATCATCACTGGTGAAGGGGCGTGGTGATACCAGTACGAGCCAGAGTCCAAAGTTCTAAATGGCAGTCGATGGACTGGCACCACTCGCACTCCCCAGGACAGAAGCTCAAGCCGCAGCAATTAAAAAGAGCTAATCTTTACGACCAATGGTTCAAAGCTCTCGTTCATTGCTAGCAAAAGTGCATTGAGAATGTTGGTGACTACGAAGAAAAATATATTCTGGACACACAAAAAATCTCTCGTGTTAATGGTGCCACTTCCATCTTCGTAACTTTTCAACTTTTGATTAAAAAATAAGGAGACATTACTTTTGGAACGACCCTCGTAGTCTGGACGACATAATCACAAAATTGATCAAAACTCTTAGCGACTATTTCAGCTTTAGTAACTGAAGCCATATATAAGATCCAAATAGGCAAGTGAAGCATAACATTGTAATAAATATTATGTGAAACAAAACAACATAAGCACAAGGTAAGTGAAGCATAACATTATCACTGAGAAGTGAACCCATACAACATAAGCATGGAGTAAGTGAAGCATAACATTGTTATGAACATTATGGAATAACGGCAGCGACACAAAGCCTGACACTTGTGAGCAGAATCCACTTAGGTTGGCAAATGAAGGGACGTGCCGGTGAGCAGCAGACGAGCTATGTGTGACCTCTGCATCTGACTGACAGGCTCCTGACAACGGCTTCCCTGTCGCCTCAGAAACCTAACAAGCGCAGCGGGTCAACCGTACGCAATTATTGTGTCCAGGACCTGGTGCTCAGATGGGGGAAGTCAAGATGCTGCTGCTCCTGTGTCTAACTCTTCTTCGGCAGTAACTTAGCACTGGTCAAAGTTCTGTTTGTCAATCCCACTGAAAACTCCTTCTTGTTGGACATCAGTACTATATAATAATTCACGTAGTGTTTTTATTTATTTATTTATTTATTTATAACCAT
Source organism: Parhyale hawaiensis (assembly GCA_001587735.2). Lineage (NCBI taxonomy): Eukaryota > Metazoa > Arthropoda > Malacostraca > Amphipoda > Hyalidae > Parhyale > Parhyale hawaiensis. The sequence continues at coordinate 463,025 of LQNS02278176.1, read as the reverse complement.
ATTTATATCTTTCCTGCCACGCTCTATGGGAATGAGATAGAAGAAAATTCAGATTTCAAAAGGCAAAAAAAAAGTTGGGTACCTACCTTGCAATCTTTTTCTTAGTCGAAAAAAAAGTTGGGTACCTTGCAATCTTTTTCTTCAGTATTAGATAGGGGAGAAATGGAACTCAGTCTGCTTGCCCTTCTGGCAAAAAGAAAAGTTGAGTACCTTGGAATCGTTTTCTTCAATATTAGATATAGGAAAAATGAGTAAGCCCAAAAGACGGTGGGGGTTTTGGCGAAGTGTTAATTTTTGCCGTCATTCATAATGAGGGCACGGGCCACTAGTAATACAATATATAGTTAATTGTAGTGACGTGTGTAGGATACGGCATATGCTAACTTTAATCTTCTAGCGTCTAAATTAAACATGCAATTCAACAAGCGTGGCACTATTTGAAACTTGTTTCAATGGTTTCCGTCGGCATGAAAGTGTTAATTTTCCGTAGCTATTACTTAATTTCTGTCAACCGTTTCTTTTTCTTCTCAATGGGCATGAACGAACATGTACGTATTTTATCTTGCAAAATTTTTCACCGCACAAGCTGATTTACGGTTTTATCTATTATAGAGGACGACCAGAATTCTATTACGGTTATTTTTAAAATTGACAAATGCCGAAATTTTTGGTTTGGCTGCTGGAGATACCTTCGTAATATTCGGAGAAAAGACGGGCGGCGTTTGAAAATTAAAAACTAGTAATGGTAGCGAGGCCGAAGTCAGCTGCGAAACTATTATCGGAGGGCAACTGAGACACTAGTCTTTTGGAGGAGAGCTACATGGCAGTACCCCATCAACCATCAATTTCAGCGGCACCCAGTGACCGCATTT
>LQNS02278176.1:424723-443718 GCA_001587735.2 Parhyale hawaiensis | reverse complement strand
TGAACATACATGTAAAACAGTTATACATATACTGAAAACTGATAACTTAATTGGTGGAAAATCAGCGATAATCGCCTATCATATTGGGCTATTATACACCAATAAATCGACCATTTCAATAAAGAGGCGTCTTCTAAGAAATTTCAGATGGCATGCCATTGAAAAACATTTTAATCGCTCACCCATCGATAATAGCCTATAAAATCCTGGGTGAGCCTATAATTACCGGTGCTTCCAGCAAAAATTTCTGACTGGGGGCCATACACGGGAGCAGGTAGGAGTCCCGTGGGAAAGGTGGTTTAATTGTTACCACCTGTGATCAACCTTCACAAGCAGGATGGGAAGCACAGAGGACCTTCCTCACATTACACAAAAAATGTTCGCTTGCAAATATTATCACTATAGATTGTACTCACAATGCGCAGCCATTGCTAACACGTTGTGCATTTAGTCTAGTTGTTCACGTGTCTACTATAGAGGGCCCAGCCGTCAAAAATTACGGCAAAAATTTTGTGATTAAGCTTTTTACTGTTCCGGTTCCCAGCATAGGTTTTGCAGTATTATAGGTCTCATCCCTGCAGGCCTGATCTTTATAGTGAAACGCAAGCTGTAACACCGTGAGTTTTGCGATAGCAAAATATCCACTCTGTAAAATAAGGAGTGAATATCAGCTTGGAATTGATTAACCGTCAAGCTGCACTAAGAAAAATATAGTTCAGTCAAGAGAATTCACTGGAAATGCCCAGGGCTCACCGTCTTGTGGATACCAACTGATTGTTGAACCTCCGGCGTCGAAATTTGGCTGCGATGTAATTTTCAATATAAAAACACGTCAAATCAGCGAGAAGATTCAACTACTACGATATCATTCAGCAATGAGAGCGGGGATCCAGAGGCTGGGGATCCAGAAGCCGGAGATCCAGACCTATGTCACCGGTACTCCAAGCGCTGAAATTGTATGGTATCTCAACTTGTTTTTCAGTACATGAATTTTCTCCTATTAAACTTATAACTGCTTGACGGAGAGCCGGACCAACATTGGAGCAAGCAAGAGAGCAAGGGAGCGAGGGAGCAAGCAAGCAAGCGACCAACAACTGTGTTGTATTATATAGTGGATCTGTCAGTTTTCTGTCACGCACGAAGGAATTTTATTCATGAGCTGCGGTAGGTACTTCAGAAAACAGTATTTCCGAGTAACAGAAGTATTATCCTTTTGGTCACTACAGGTAAACCGTATCATGGATACGGTTGCGGCATGAAAAAATAAAAGCGATCAATGGAATTTTTCTACATCACTAGTACAAGATCATCGAGAGCCTCTAACTTTAAAACGCACCCAACTTAATGAAAGACGTTGCCAATCATATCATACTACCAATAATATTTCCCAATATTTCTCAGCTTCCAAGGCAGTAATAATTTTCATTATCAGTAAAATCAGCTCAGTCACAACTTACGCTAAGCCACTTAACAGTACAGACTGTCAGCACTCCACATAAGCGCAATAAAGTTACGAGTTTTTCTAATACGCGCCGAATATTTTGATTCAGCACACCACAGCATGCCGCAATAAATTTTTATTCGCGCTTGCTGAACTAATAAAATTTTGGCTCCGGCGCATTGTAGTGGTTGCAGACGGATTCATTCTTCGTTCAAGAGACGCTGCATTCATTTATTTCTTTTACCGGTGATGAAAAGAGACCCAAGACACCGGCTAGAAAAAAAAAAAGATAAATATGGCAGTGGTTCAGAACATACGGCTGTAAATTCACTCAGCAATTGCCTGCTCCGGAATTTCAATCTTTTTTTTTTTTGCTCGTCGTTAACTTAAAAGGGCAAACATAAAAAGTCTGTTATGCTGAAAATATTTCTACGCGGATGCAAGCATCGCACACGACAAGTGGCACCTACAAATATCATCTCTACGAGCAAGTCTCGTAATTTCAAGACAGGTGAACCACTGCTATAATATAAATCTATTCGCTAGCAAACGATTTACGCTACGTTAAGACTACGTACACTATCCCACTATATAGGTACCTAATCTACAAATTGTAGTTTAGTTGGTTGTCGACTGGATTGGTTAATTGACGGCTTGTTTGTTTCGTGTCTCTCTATCCCCTAGCAGCATTTCGGATAAGCAATTCATTTGCTCCGTACTAAAAGCGCCGCTGTTTGTTAAATTCGAAATCAAAGTCCATTTTCCCCACAGGAAACCTTTATTTACTCAAAGTCACGACGCGAATAGCAGCTAAAATAAGAAAAGATAGTCTTCAGAGCAGAACCAAGAATACCGAGCAAAAAGCGAAGGTTTTGCTGAGGCGATTATTTTCTGCCGTCATTTCATGACGGCGCGGGGAGCCATCACTGCAATATTAACTGACAGCAAACTTCTTAGTTCCAAACAGGGCTGCACAATCGAAGATGGTAAATTTTGGGACTAGGAGTCGGAGTCAGAAACTGGCAAAACCAAGGAGTCGGACTCTCTTCATGCGATTCCACAATTCTTGTTTCGAGGAGAGTTGATCACCAACAAAATCAACAAAGGCCAGCAATCCATTCCCATACAAGTGGTACTCTCAACCCATACCTTCCTGCCTCGTCACCACCACCAGCACACCATTAGCTCCCGTACAGCTCCATTCCCTAAAATAGAGGCACTCCCTCTATCAGATATGCCACAAATTCGCCCCCATCACAGACCTTTGCACCACTTCAATCATAATCAATCAGTTTGAAAAATTCAGAGCGGGGGCATTTTCCGCTCCCTGAGCGATGCCGTCAATCATTGCTGTTGGGCAATCATCATTGTCAGGAGCAAACAGATGGAAGTTATCGCGTTGGTCGAAGACTAAACTGACCGGAGTCACCGCCTTCTTCACTGCGAAGTAAATAATGCAGTTCTATAATCTGCACTTCTGCTTGAGGAAGCATGACGGAACGTGCACGTAAAAAATATTCAGTAGCACACGCATGAATGAAGACTTGTGTTTGTTTTTCGTTTATATGTCCATTGTTAGTTACGCTTAGAACGTATCCAGACGCCGTGCTGCACTGATAATCACCAATGTACATATATACCTGCATCTTGGATACGGCTGATGGACTGAATATACTCAACACAGTGTCTGGCCAATTCACAAGCTTAGTAGATATTTATATATCACGACATTCGTTTCGTAGCATGGAAAGTGAAGCATTCCGTGCTCACCTGTGTCACCATCAACATCGGGAAGCGAGCAGCCAGGTGTGGTGTATTTTCATTAGTGAAATGACAACAAACATTAACTGCGACAGAGTACGTGTCTCTTTGCCACGTTTCGCAGGCGGGTCTGCAACAACAATACTGCGGTTGCAGTTTCCCGCTTAGCGTTACGAATATCTTTTATGTATTACGGTGACGGGGACACTTTCAATAAACCGAAGCCTGCCTCTCGACTCCTCTGTGGGACAGCGCCTCTTGGTGTGTCTATGGTCGAGCATCAGTACTATATAATAATTCACGTCGTGTTTTTATTCATTTATTTATTAATTTATTACTAAATTTATATTTTTCTTGTCACGCTCTATGGGAATAAGATAGGAGAAAATTCAGGTGTCGAAGACGGTATCTTGGATACGGGGTCGCACTTGGGCGCTCCGTCTGTCCGTCACCAATATAAGTCAAAAAGTTATTGACGAATTTTGACGAAATTTGACGAAATTTACCGGGATTTTTAGGTATGTTAGGAGGAACAGATGATTAACTTTTGGTGAAGATCCGTTCATCCGTTTCTTTGTTTTTTTGTCAGCCTCAGTTTTCTTAATGCCATAACTAAGAAATTTAGCGATAGATTTTTATGAAATTTACACGAGTCGTTAAGTATATCACGAGAAGTAAATGACCGAATTTTTGTGATAATCTGTTCGTTCATTTTGTTTGTCGTTGTACTTAATTTAATGTTTGTTAGTAGCACAACTCAAAAAAATTATGAACGGATCTTTAAGAAAATTGCTGAAACTCTTAATACTATTAGAAGGCACAAATTATCAGATTTTGGTTTTGATACAAATATAATATCAGGGTTTCAAAACTAATTTGAATTTCTTGTCACCGTTGCATTGCTTAGCAGAGGTATGCGCTCTCAGAGTGCTCCAGTTTTTTATTTTGATACGTCGATGGGAGATACAGCAGCTTAGTCCTCCTCGTTTCCAGACCTTCTTTTTAAAGATATTCCGGGTAAAGGTAAAGTTACCTTAGACCATACCCTCGCCTGGGAAACCCCCACGCACTGGTTTGTGCTGCTGTTACAGGCCCGCTGGCCCCAGATGAGTAAGTGTAGTTACAGTCGACCGCAGGTCACCAAGAACTATGGCGCCAATATGACGGAAGGAACAAATGCCCCGAGACTTCCCACCCCCCTCCTCTCTGAGGCAGGCAGTTCCGTCGCAGCGCCGTGCATGCACACACAACTGCCGAGTCAGCACACCAAAATCTGCAAAGAGCTCGCTGCCTGGCTGGGCATCGAACGTGCGAGCGATACAATGTGTTAGAGCTGAGAACGGAAGCATGCTGCAGGCGAATTGTCTATAAATACCAAAGTTGAAAGCAATGGTAAAATTATTAAATGTTCCAAACATAAGATAAAAAATGTTCAACCACGCGGAAATACACACTCCGTAGCGAAGCACAACTTCTCAAGAAAAGATTACGACAGCCAAGGCCACCCAGACACAATCTTGACTGATTCAGAACATACATTGCGAACACATGTTATGAAATCCCAATGAAAAAGATTGTTCTTTTGAAAACGTCGCTTTGCATGATTATTATATTTATTTCCCGATTGTCAGTACTACATACTATCACAAGTCAGAGCAAAAACTGGACACGTTTTAAATGCCTGTAATGCCAGGAGCATTACAGGACCATTTCGAAAGTGCTTAGTTTTTATCCAATTAGCTGCCCTAACTTGCCTCTTGGAAGATTTATAGCTGATAACATCAGGGGAATATTTGCGATAGAAAAGGCATTCTCAGTAAAACGGCTGGCGGCCCGTTACACAAAAAACGACGAGATATGTGGGTAAGACAAATCTCAGTATAGACTAGAAGGCTTCGTGGCGTAAACTATCATCGGCTATAGAGATCGGGGCTGAAAGTGCGGAGTCTGTAGTTTTCACATTTTTGACAACTAGGTCAAAATATTTGACTACCTGCAAGTGATTGTAGTGATAGCTTAACTGTTCTGGTAGTTTTTTTTTTTTTGGGGGGGGGGAAGAAAGGGCGGACAATTTTCAACCATAGGTAGAAAAGTTCAAAATAAATACATTTTTAGAAGTTGTCAAATGCCCAAAACTCGTTAGTTTTCGAGTTATAATGATTTAAAGAAATTTGAAGCTGTAAGCAGGATACTACGTGCGCGCCAATGTTAGCGCTAAATTTGATCGTTGAGCACGTTTTTAAACCACATTCCTGCCCACGCGTTTACGTTGAATTGATGTTGATCATTATTTGGGCGAATAACGTGAGGATTATTAAGCTTGAGCCCAATGATGATTATTGTGAACGTTAAAAACCCCGTCGCGAGTAAAATACGCCACATCTGGGGAAAAGAATCAGCTTGGAAAAGTTGGGATCCTTTGTTCTCTGCTGCATGAGCAACTCTGACAATAGTACACAAGGTCCAAAATCTGGTGGTAGCAACCCTTGCGTTTTTTTTTTTTTTTGCAAACACGGATGTAAAGTCTGACGACGCAGTGTCCGCCATACAGTAGTGTGATTACGTTAAATCCTAAGTTTGAAACTGCAGATATTTTTTCCTCACCATAAAATATTTGCAGTTTTTTTGTGAAAACAATGTAAACTGTTTTAGTAAGGTCAGAAACGTGCTGAGCTATCAAAACTAGTGCTAACACGGGCGCGCACGTAGTATCCTACTTAAAGCTTTAAATTTCTTTAAGTCATTATAACTCGAAAACTAAGGAGTTTTGGGCCTTTTCTCATTGATAAAAATCGATTTATTTTGAGTGTTTCTAGCTATGGTTTAAATTTGTCCGCCTAAAAAAACACCATGTATAAAATAAACAAAAACTGTATATAAATAACTATGGACATGAGCAAAACGAAAATAGTATTACCTCTCTCGATTCGTTCTCGCATGATAATAAAAAAACAGGTTTTTGGTGTAAAAATTTTGGCGATAGCAGCTTATGTCAATCAATACAAACCTCCTCCACTCCTATAGCTCTCCAGCGAAGACCTTTTTTTTTTCTACCAAACTAACCCGATGTCCCCTATATCATCGTTACGGGGTAAACTGAAGAAGAGGTTCGTAGAGTTGGGTTGTACCACCCCTGGGGGCGAAGCGGTAGGAAGCAACAAGGTACTAGAAGCAGCATTTGAAACCAAAGATACAGTATACCAAAAAATAAAAAGTTATAACTCGCAAGTAATTTACATAACGAGAAAAAGGTACAAATCTAACTGCCACTCGAGCAGCAACTTGGAGATATTCGCGATCCGCCGCACTAGAACATCCTCTTTATGCAACTGTACACTAAAGGGTTCTTTTAATACACGCATTAAGGGGCAAGAGAGCCTGGCGAGGGTCACTTTCGGTCAGCGAGCACAGCGAGTCATTACTCTACGGCGATCCCTCGCTTCCTATCAGCCTCAGGTAAATATTAGACTGACCTAAAAAAGCCTCCTCCCTGCGCTGCAGTTCCAAGCTCTCGTGTTCTATGACATAAAAGAATGAAGAACCAAAACCTGCGTTCGTAAAACATAAAAGCTTTCAACAGCGGTGAGCTGTTGCGCCCTATTAAGCAGGAATATAGAATAGATAGGCGGCAGTAGACGAACCAACAGGCTCGTTCTCAAAGAGACACCGAAACTTACGCTCCGGCACGAAACTGGCAGACACAAGCGTTACTAGCACGAAACACGTTAGTTTCCTGATTTGATATGTTGATGAGAGAGACAGCTTTTTGCTCCTCGAAACCAGAGTGAAAATTTGGATTTCCTAGGTAGATGTCTAGTTTTAAGTTGATGTTCAAGAGTTGAATGAATAAAAAATTGCAATATAGGATTTTTTATTATTTTTATTACGTCTGCAGGTCCAGGTGTCGAGGGACGGTTGATATATCCTACAAATAGTAACTCCAGACAGTCCGAGGCGCAGCTGAGAAAAAAGCCGCTTGGACACCACAGTGTCGTTTATAATCTACAATGCAGCGTAACCTTTTCGTTATTGAAGGTATCTTAAGGCCTCAGCATCGACTGTTTCGTAATGCCGGGCGCCGCTGATACTACACAAGCGCAAGTTCAACTCACGAGCGGACGGAAAGCTCGCACGTATGGCACGTTCACCATAAGCACTACCCAGGGGTATCTTGGCTGCACACTTTCATTATACAGCCGGGACGCCGTGCGAGCTGAAGGTCCGCTCTGGTTTGAGAGTGCAGAACATGTCAACCGCGACTCCAAAATTCAGCATATCATTTCCATTACAGTAGTTACGGAGGTACTATAAACGAATCACATCGCGGCCAACATGATCCTCGCGCTGAAAAATTCAGGGTGCACTCTCCACTAAAACCAGAATAAAAAACTTCACCTTTTTAATGTATTTCTACCATATAAAAGAGAGAATTCCATACCATGGATAATAACTGTTTCTATGAGTACTAATAAATAAGCTCCCATGAAAAAACAATTAGTCACCTCTTACTTATAAGGTTGACGACCTCCACGAGCAATAATAATAACAGAACTTTGAACCCAATAGAAGTTCAGGTTAGTATATGGAAGCACTCTGGAAGCCGTCAATGACGGCTCTCCTCCTATTATTTCCGACCTGACTCATCGTAGAGAACTCCAAGTAATGAACACATGGAGTCGTGTAGCTCGTAAGCGACCAATGTTAACAGCAGACCACAAAATCGCTCGCCTGGATGGGCAAAAGCACAGGCACATTGGACTGTAGAGGACTGAGGAAGTGTCATCTGGTCAGATGAATGACGATTCTGTGTACGTAAGCCATGCCCTCTGAGGACCCCATGAAGCCTTCAACGAAGCCCATGTGCAAGGGGCGACAATACGAGAAGGAGGTGGGTCTGTCCTACTCTGGGCCTGTTTTAATTACTTAGAAATGGTAACTTTGGTTGAAATAACCGTCAAACTGAATCAGGAAGGCTACATTGATACTTAAATGATCAAGTTATGCCATTTGCACAGTATCTGCATAAGGATCAAATTGCTACTTTGCAAATCTTCCAAGATGATAACTGCCGTAAACGTCGGGCTGGATGTATACGGCCCCGACATGAAAATTATTCTGGCTATGTAAGGCAAATAGAATGGCCGGCTAAAACATGAACCCCGGTCATCGAGAATTCACGGCACTATCTTTAACGCCATGTTAGGCGCCGAGAAGACCCTCCACGTACTTCTTTGGCAGATATAAGGAATCGACTAATGCAAGAGTGGTTGAAAAATGGATCAAGTGTACATTAGAAATTTGGGTCCCGGTAAATTCGTCTGGCTCAATTCGTTTCTACTAATTCATATAACTCAATTCGTCTAAAGCAAGTTTATCTACTGGTAAATTCGTCAAAGGAACGATCCATCTAATCTGTATTATAGGTTAAATAAAAGGAAGCATTTTCTTATTATACCTACTCCCATAAACCAAAGTAGTTACAATAAATTTGGAAGTATTCAATAATGCAAGGCTGCACACCCTGGTCAGCAAAGAGTCGATTAAAAGATTATAAAAGCTCGTGTTTATAAATGTATATGTAAGAAACAATGTAATATACCTACCTAGGTTGGTTTAGCTTGGTCTGTGATAGGTTAGCTTAGCTTAGGTTAGGCTTGGCGAGGTTTAGGGTAGGTTAGCTTACTTTAGGTTAGGTTAGTTTGGGTTAGCTTAGTGTAGGTTAGGTTAGCTTAGATTAGTTAAGGTAAGTTTAGGTTAGGTTAGTGTAGGATAGGTTAGTTCAGGATAGGTCAATTTATGTTGGATTAGTTAAGGTTAGGTTTGTTTAGGATAAGCAAGTTCATTTATATTAGTTTAGGTTTGGTAAGTTTAGTTCAGGTTAGTTTAGGTTAGCTTAGTTTAGGCTCGGTTAATTCAGGTTAGGCTAGTTTAGGTCAATTTATGTTAAGGTAATTCAAAACCATTTTAGGTTACTTTATGTATACATTGATAAACACAAGCTTTTTTTATAAACTTTTATTCGACTCTTTGTCGACCAGGGTGTGTAGGGTTGCCTTACAGAAAACTTCCAAATTTATTGCAGCTACTTTTGGTTAATAGTAGGAGGTATAATAAGAAAATGCTTCCTTTTATTCAACCTGTGGAGCAGATTAAACGACTTGTTCCTTTGACGAACTTGACATTAGACGAATTACGATTAGATGAATTGTTCCTTAGACGAATTTACCATAAGATAAACATGTTTTAGACGAATTGAGTTAGATGAGTTTGATGAGACAAATTGCGTTTAACGAATTTTTCTAGATTCCAGAAATCTTGTTGACTAAATGCCTCCCAGAACTACTGCTATTATACGTGCTTGTGGAGGTTGTGCAACTTATTAGTATCAGGTGACTTATTTTTCGTCCGGGCAGCTTATTATTTTACAAAAGCCTAGTTTCATCAGGAAAAAAGGGCTTAATATGTGAAAAACTTAGAGGAAAAATTCGTGGAGCAAGAAGCCCTTCATTGGCACCCCTTTACCTAGTATACCTAGTATGTTTTTAAAGGTTAAAATACAATTCTCGTCACTAAAATGGAAACCGAGATAAGCAATACAAGAGCAGTTTCTATGATGGCCTTATTCCGGCATTCACTCTATACTAGCGCCATTACAGTCTTTACTGCGTTGTCATTACTATTAAATTACACGCCTGGGCGATAAGGGAAAGACCAAAATGAAGCATTGCGCAAGCTCATTACGGGTAAAACGCTACTAAGACGAAAAAAATCAAAAAGACATTCATGGCGGACTTAACAGCATGCAGATCCGCTCGGTCGAACACGGATCTCAGCAATAAATATTAAATCCCATACCAACGTTGATCGAAGCATAAAACACAAGCTGAAGTGATGAGTTTGGCACCTAATTAACATGCTCACGCTCTAACATAAAAAAATAGAAAACCTTGACAATTTAATAATATAAAGGGATGGAGTCAATGTCAAAGGTGAGAGAACCGTTACAAATTACCAATGTAAAAGGATACAAATGAATGTGAGGCTAATTTCTGAACACCCACTAATGGGAAGCTCACACGCTCTGGTTCGTGCTGCGGATGTAAGCCAATGGGCCCCAGAAGAGTGTACGACTGCAGTCGATCACGAATCGTCAAAAACTATGGTGCCATCGAAGGAAGGTTATAATACAACGACCCATGCCCCCCTCCCACCCTCGCCATTTCTGGAAAGAAAGGTGTGCAAGTAGCTATCAAATGCTGAGTCATCGCCGCAAGAGCTCGCTCGCCTATTTGGGTTGGCATTCGAACTGCATCGTCCAGCGTCATGAACTCAACACCCTAGGCTGTGGCTACCGCGAGTATACAGGAGCCAAATTTCAAAGGGAAATTACTAATGTAAAGGGATAAAGAACCTTCACAAATTACCAATGCCAAGATTAGATTAGATAGTAGACAATATACGGACCATTTGGACCTTTCCCGTAGAGCAACCGGGACTCATGCCCCGGCCCTCAATGAGCTAGCGTTATTACAGAATCGTACAGATATCTGAGGAAGAAAAGAAAAAAAATGACGAAAATTAACTCAGCCAAAGAGTTTATCAAGTAAAGCACAATCAATTTTTGCACATATGCGAAGCTCCGGGACGTTAAGTAAGTTGGGACATGAAAGACAGTGAATTACGGTGGCGTAGAATCTTTGGACGTTATGAGTTTCGGAATCATGGACGGGGAGTCAGCAACTGTGGAAGATGTTACTCCCAATGTTAGTCAAGACGATATTTTGAATGCATCGACAGACTCTGCAGCGACAATTTGGGGGAGGGGGGGGGGGTAGTCGATTCCAAATGTTAACTATAAAGTATGGGAAAAACTGTTGGCCGATAGTAGTTCATTGATCTTTATGCTTGAGCTTCTGGCCGTTGCTTCGCAAGCAAATATTACCGTCACACTCAAAAGGTCCCGTTGTCGGCACGTCGTAAGACATTTTCAAGTATCTGAACGTTTCTATCTATAGCCTCCTGAGTCGTCATTGCTCAAGAGCGATGAGTCTCACTTCCCTTAGGCGACAATTGTACGGCGTGTTTCGCAGCTGAGGTATAAACTTTGTTGCTCTGCGTTGCGTTTTCTTCCGTTTTATCGATATCTTTGCACTTGTGTGGCGCCAGAAATGAAATAGCATATTCTAAATACCGGCGCACAAGCGCTTTGTACAAAGGAATGATGATGTCCTTGGATTTGTCAAGAGACAGAGAATTTTGACAAATTTCCAACTTCACAGGATAGAGAGCCTTGATAAATTACCAATGTCAAGGGATAAAGAAGTTCGACACAAGATCAAGGGATAGAGAACTTTGACAAATTACGACTAGAGAGCCAAAACCAATAGAGAGCCAATGTCAAGGGATAGAGAACCTTAATAGACATGAACACTCTGAGGGCGCATATCTCCGCCAAGCAAGGCAACAGTCACGGAAAATTCAAATTGGTGCTTAGACCATGATTTTATTTCTATCAACACCAAAATTTAATATTTTGTGTCTTTTGATAGTATTAACACCTTTAGCAATTTTCTAAAATATCCAATCATGAATTTTTGAGTTATGCTGCTAACAAACATTATGACAAACATACAAACGAACAAACCGATCGGCAGCAAAATTTAATCATTTATGTCTTCTAACATTACCAACAACTCCTAAAGATTCATTCAGAAGTTTCAAGTTAATATGCTAACAATCACACAGCTCAAACACAGTAACATACACACGAACGAACAAACAAACAGATCATCAAAAAGATAAGGTCATTTGCTCTTCGTAATAAACCTAACAACTCACGTAAATTTCATGAAAATCTGTTCATAACTTCTTGATTTATGGCATTGCCAAAAATGAGGCGGACAAACAAACAAACGGATTGACAGATCTGCACCAAAAGCTAATCATTTGCTCCTCCTAACATACTTAACAATCCCTGTAAATTTCATCTAAATCCGTTCAAAACTTTTTGAATTATTTTGATAACAGACAGAGATACGGACACAATAATAGAATAACAGAGTAACAAAAAGACAGACCAAACCGACGAAAACACGCCCTTCTTGACGGAGGTAATTACCAACGTCAAGGGAAACAGAACCTTGACTGACAAATTACTAATGCCAAGACATAGACCGCAACAGTACTTGACTCTTAGGTCTGACGCTGGCGGCCAAAAGTCGGCAACGGAAAAATGGAATTTTCTCAAGTGCTATTCTTTCCCCCCTTTCTAATACTGAAGAAAAAAAATTCCAAGGTACTGTACCAACATTTTTTTCTTGTGGAGAAGGCATCTTGGATACGGCGGGGACGCACTTGGGCGCTTGCCAGCATGACCGTGTCTGGGCATGTTCATAATAGCTCTCGAGAAAATCCCATTTTTCCCATTTTGGCCGCCATCGTCAGAGGCCACTTGGACCTAAGAGTGAAGTACTGTTGCGGTCGATGGTCAAGGGATAGAGAACTTTAACGAATTACCAGATTCGCTATCTCGATGCAGCACAAAAGCTGCAACATGTTTTACTTTCGAATTTATAGGGACATGCAANAAGAGTGAAGTACTGTTGCGGTCGATGGTCAAGGGATAGAGAACTTTAACGAATTACCAGATTCGCTATCTCGATGCAGCACAAAAGCTGCAACATGTTTTACTTTCGAATTTATAGGGACATGCAAAATTCAGGGCCCAGCGAAGAGACAACTCTACATATGTTTCCCTGTATGTTTCAACGAAGCATGAAATATGCTTGTCCTCCTACGTTACGCGTGAGATATGAAAATGGAATGTTGTTCTAAATGTTAAGATGAGGTATGGAGAGATAAAAAATGTTTCTCTGTAAGTTGCAAATAAGACATGAAAATTCACTCTTTTTCTGCATATTTTCTGTGTTTCTTACTGCGTAGTTATTGCAGATGGGTCATAAAAATAGAATATTTTTGTAGGTTGAAACTATGGAATGATAATTCGAAGTCTATCCTTCCAAGTTACAATTGAGGCAGGAAAATGCAACCTTTCTCCCCGCTTGTAAAAATAAACCATGAAAAGATCTGTCTGTGCTTAACAAATGAAACAAGAAAATGCTGAAGTTCTGCGAGAAGCAAATGGTGCGCATCCTATTGCAACATATCGCACTGCATACTGCAAAGTTTAGAAATTAAATGTTGTTGAACACACCGCGACATCGTACAAAAAGCAACACAGCTTACGCTCTCTTATTTGGCAAGAGCAGATTGCGCAATGGAAGCCACGTCCACAAACACACTGGTTGGGTTCAGCAGCTAATTTAAGTGACACCCAGTAAGTCCAGCTGTTATTGTGTGGACTACCATTATTGTGTTTACTGCCGGCAGTGAGCTACGCCCATTAGTCTCCATTAAGACGGAACTGCAATCACTCCGCAGTAAAGACCCTTAATGAGCGAGGCTGCCTACTATCGCCCCCTTCTGATCAGCAAGAATTAATTACAAAGGAGGCAAGCTACGCATGTGTGCCGCAGTATTTAAGAACACTTCAGTGGAATTGTTTGGTATCCCACGGGATGCCGTCTATATAAGAAAGACCAATATACGCATAGATATTATCGTACAGTAATGACGTAATGATTGTGTCTGGTACGGTTTACAGGACAATATCCTGAGCATAGACCACACCATACATATGGTGTGGTCTATGTTCACACCATGTTATTGCTTGTACTGAAGATATAATCTTTCCTTTCTCGGCAGTGTAGCATAGAATTATCTATATTATTATACAGTGTCGGAGAGTCATTTTTTTACCTATTGTGGAACTTAATTTGCGCAGTGGAACGGTTAGCAGAGCAAATTAATTGTATGTTATCATACAATACGACGGCAGTACGAGACATAAACAACATAGCTAGTAATAATTTTTTAACTAGCCACCACCCCATCACAATAGGCCAGTATGAACAATGTGTAGTACATACAATTACAACAAGCCTCGCGTATACATATAGCGTCAATTCAATACTGTACAGTGTACACACCCAATATGGAAGCCAACGTAAGTACTCAAGTAGAGATATTTCACCAGAAACACTGAAAAAATTTCGATGTGCGTAGGTGTTTCAGAGAGAAGCATCAGGATGCACGTAGGTGTTTCATGGCGTAGTTTGGTGTGTCATCGCAGAAGACAGAAAAACATATTTCAGTCAGAAAAACATATTTCCGCAAAAAAGAAAGTGAACAAAAGCTTCGTAGTTTTGTTACACAGGCAAAGCGAGACGCTGTAACATACTAACACGCAGATCGCTATTTTTATTCGTAATTTCGTCTATTCAGATGCATAAATTTTACCTGTTTTTGATGCATCTTGGTGCATCATCGGTTTTGTCTTAAAACCGAAAAAAATAAGTGCATCAACGTGACAAAGTGCACTTTTTCTTTATGATGCACTTTCGTGTTTCGGTTTTGGGACCAAAATGCACGTAAGTTTGATGCACCAAAGTGGACCAAAATTTTTCTCAGAGAAAAGATGCTACAAGTGACCAAGACATACATGAGCAGAAAGTCAATGCGACCTGGAATGGTACTTTTGATTACGTCAACATAGTCGGATTGCGACTACCTACAACATCAGGGAATGGTGTTGATTTTATTGACAGTTGAAGGAAGTGGGTAGGAGACCATATTGGAAATATCCACAGGTAAAGGTAAAGTCAACTTTGACTACACCCTCCACTGGAAAACGAACGCGCACTGGTTCGTGCAGCAGATTTAGAGATTTAGGCCAACTGGCCCCATAGGAGTAAGTGCAGGAAGGTTCAACGACCCGCCACCTCCCTACTCTAAAGTAAGAATCCCCCCCCCCGATAGCTATGCAGACAAAGCAAATTTGCTGATTCAGCTCGCCGAATGGCGTGACAAAGATCGTTTACCTGACCTGGGGATAGTTTTCGGGACCCTCAGCACAACTGTGCAGCACGCAAGGTCAGCTGCTACCATGGGTATGCTTGGTGGTGTTTGGTTTCATCAAAAAACTTACAACCTTTGGCTTAATGGACTATTAACTCAAGCTAATTGTAATATGTAAATGCGTTTAGACTATAGACGTGACGACAACAAAAAGATTATGAAAGAAATCATATAAAAGAAAAATGTAAGCCCGGCAAGCGACGACATACCGCACAACGCGATCTGTCCCTCGCTTTAAAGATTAATATGGGATTACACATCAACTCAATGAATGGAAATAAGTCATCTCACAGCAACAGGCCTTGATCATTATACCTCCCAGTATTCGCCTCTCCCGCTAGAAAGAATAAACAATACGGCCTATATTAATGAAAGGTCACACGCAGTCATAAGCTGTATAAATATTTGTAAATGATAATGAAACTTAGTTTTAAATACAAGGTCTGAACTTCATGTTTACGACAATAGTATCCTGGTGAAAGGATGAAAAAGGAACATGCAGTATGCCAGGTAAATGAATAACCGATACCGTATACGCCTAGGGAACATTAAATCGGAAATAAAAAATAAATGAGCAAATGTAATTGTTATTGTAGACCTAAAAAGATCTGTGAAATGCTTCGAAAGAAGCTTAGGCCTAGCAGCGGACGTTGCGTGCTGCACAGTAGTGCTGAGGGTTCCGAGAATGATCCACAGACCAGGCACGGTCTTTCTCAAGGGCGCATAGCGAGCTGAATCAGCAAATTTGCTTGGTGCGCATAGCTATCGTGTGCGTGGTTACATACCTCAGGGTAGGGGGGAGAGGTGGCAGGTCGTTGAATGCTCCGTTTCAGCGCCGTAGTTATTAGCGTCCGTCATCGGCTGCAGCTGTATCTACTCCTCTGGAGCCAGTTGACCTGCGTCTGCCGCAGAAACCAGTGGGTGTGGGTTTCTCAGGAGAGGGTGCAGTGAAAGTTGACTTTACCTTTACTTTCACCCGTCTTGTGCAGAAGTTATACTGAACTCCATGACTAGCGGGAGTGCTATAGCAGCGAGTTATCACCACTATGCACGTAACCGCTTATACAGCTGGTTTGCCCGGCCCTTTTTGGTAAGAGTTCAATAAGTTTTCAACTTCACAGCTTCAATGTTAGCGGCGGTTCGAATACGACTGTGATTTTGCCGGATATCCTTGCGCTCCGAACGGTGAAGCCACTAGAATATGTCGTTGCAACTTCACCACCGTCATTTCTGATCAGGATTCGCACTTCGAAAGTACGACCAGTTCATGCCGAGTACCTACCTTACAACCATTCGCTCAATTACAGTCATACTAAATTCTTCCAGAAATTTTAAATGTGCTGAACTAAGTAAATTGTAAGGTGCATAAGTTTCTCGTGATAATTTAAGTCTTGCAGGCCTGGAATGATAGCACTAAACAATGTCTGGATAATGTCAAGGGCTTCATGGCCGTTTCGTTTACCGGTTTCCAAAAAGGTCAACAGTATTCAATCCTAGGATGTACCAATTGTGTCCATAAGATGAGCATTATGTCTGCCTGTCGTGATGAAAATCCATCAGCTCCATTTATTTCTCGCGGTTACAGCTCCAGCCACTTGGTCCTGAAAAGTATTATAACTACTTGTATTATCTTGCATTGGCAGACCAAGGTCCCTTGAAGCTTTTTTTTCCGATATCACTAACATCATCCGTCATGTAGGAAGTTGATTCGACGAGAGAGGAGTTTATCCCGCATTGTAACAGTACGAATTTTGTTTCATTGAAGGTAAAGGTAAAGTCAACTTAGACCACACCTCACCTGGGAAATCAACATGCACTGGTTTGTGCTGCGGGTATAGGCCCACTGGCCCCAGACGAGCAAGTGTAGTCGCAGTCGCCCTCGGGTTACGAACCATGGCGCCAATTTGACGGAAGGAACAAATAACCCGAGACCCCCACCCCCTCATCTCTGAGGAAAGCAGTTCCGCCACGGCGCCGTGCATGCAAGCACAACTGCCGAGTCAGCACACCAAGATCTGCAAAGAGGCTCATGTGCCTCACGGGGCATCGAACGAGCGATACAAGGTGTTAGAGCTGAGAACGGAAGCATGCAGCTACCGTGGCGGCTAAAGTCATGTTGTTGTCCGATGACCACAAGATGTTGAACAGATCGATTTGAATAGGCTAGTGCGTACGGTACGTCTGACACAACTGTACTGCAATAGTCGTGTGTCGGCAGCAAAACGCAAAGGAACAGAGAAACATTGTGAATCTTTTCGCTGTGTCGTTGATCATGATGAGGAAGAGTATTTGGTCAAGCACCATGCCTAGAGGGATTCTACTGTTGTTGTTGTTGTTGTTGTTGTTTGTTGCCTCCAAGAAAGTGGAGTTTGAACACCATCCTCTCTGACCGCATGGAGGAAATAGTGATGGAGTTTGATCCTGCATGCAAGTATTGCAGGTCCTGGTCCACGTTGCCACCTAAATGGGGCCGCGCCATAATCGGACCATAATCCTGAAGGGACCAAAACGGGAGGGTTTGAGTGATATGCACTGGGCCAAGCCGAACTCACACGACAGGACGCGCCCCTGGACACGCCGGCGCCCTTCCTCCCACGCACTCCAGCAACCCACCAAGCAGGGCAGAATCATCACTCCGACCCGAAGTTAACGGTGCGCGAAACAGCAAGGCACGCCCCGCCCAATGGCCGCCGGAGACAAAGAAAGAAAGCAAGTGCAGACGGGCCCCACCGCGAGGACCCGGCACCACACAGCAACACTCCTCGCTGCATTTGGGGGGATTGCGGTCACTGTAGCGAGTTAAGTATCGTTGCAGATCAAATTCTCACGGAAAGTGGCCAATAAGCAACCAGTAGCATTTGCTCTAGTCCTTGGGAGGTAAGGTTTGTACTATATAAATTACAAGCTCATCATGTTCCCAGGGCGGGGTGGGATTCTACTGAGTACCGGCTGTTGTTTGGATAGGCTACTGAATTGTTGATAATTACAGTTTGGTTTCTGTACTGTATGACAGGAATGCTTCAAGCCATCGAAGACATTTCCCACGGATGCCCATACAGGAGACCTTGAGTAAGAGATGTAAGTGGTTAACCTTATTAAATGCTTTCGTAAAATCTAAACGGACTTTTTCCACATTTTTGCGCTTTCACAGTAAATCTAGAATACAGCCTTAATGCTCTAGCAGTTTTGATATGGTGGAACGTTTATGTCATAAACTGTATTGATATGACTTACGTACATTACATGTATAGCTATCTAGATAGTGCGCCAAGCGCTTCCTTGGCACCCATTTTAACGTTTTCACAACGAGGCTATTTATGGAGACAGGTCTATAGTTGACTGGACCCATAGTCTGCAGCTTTGGTTTAAGTGTTATGATTGCATGCCAGTAGACCCAAGCCTCTCGTGACACAATGTAGGTATACACAGGGGATAACAAGTGCGTAGCTTACACATCTTAAGGATTTTTATAGCTTATCATCTGGTCCCGCTGCGCCGTTGCTAATAAGTTCGTTGCTTATTGTTAAAAATGTTTTATTTTTAATACACAATTCTTAGTTTGTACCACCATATGCATATCCACGGAACTCACGCTGACTGGCGGGAAGAAACGCGCAGAAATGTGCAGTTCGTTACGCAATCGCAACCATACGCGATGAGGGCAAATCGTACAAGGGAGAAACAATATCGAGACACACAAAGAGGTGCAGAAAACAGGAAGCGACGAGAAAGAAACTGAATATATCACAATAAAGAGTACAAAGAATGAATTTTTCATAATTGGTTGGGACAGAAGCCCGACGGCCCAACACCGGCT
>LQNS02278176.1:402213-412407 GCA_001587735.2 Parhyale hawaiensis | reverse complement strand
TAGCTCATTTCCCAGGTGCGCGCGTGGTAAGCATAGCCAGTGTGTACCTGCCGAGACTCGTTACCACAATATAGTTCTGCATCTAACTACTTGTCTCATTTGCCCTGTTAATAGAATATCCGTGATAAGAGAACCCACGTAATCACAAGTGAATGAATCACTCATACATTAAATGGATAGGTTTGTTTTAAGCTATGTTAGACTACGCCAGGTTCTATTAGTTCAATAGAGAGTAATGTTAAAGAGATGCGTGCATAACTATAAAAGTTGACTACGTTTACTTTCTGTCAGCAGTTCCGGACAAGTTAAGTCAAGTGGGCTTGGATTAGCTCGACTTTTAGGTCCCAAATCGAACACGCTCTTTGTCCCGCTTGATTTAAGCTAATCACATTGAGTTTATGTGTTTATGTCTTAATCTAACGCGCTTTAAGTTAAGTTGCAAGGTGCTCATCATACATCGAAACCGTTCATTTCTTTATAGTACATCTGAATAGTGTGAGTACTATGTAAGTGCAACGTTAAGGGTATGAGAACATATCGAACGCTTTTTGTGATTGATTTGAACGCACAGTGCCTTAACATTTTTTTAAACCCAATTCGTTGTGAGCGTACTGTGTCACCAATTTCCTGTATCAACTGACCAGTGGCTGCATACAATGTGTGTGTATGTTACAACGAACAAGCCGAACCCAGCCTACTGTTTCGGCAATAAGTGAGATGAATCAGCCGTTTCAGAAAAGGGTTAATTTAAGTCAAATATGTTTAGGTTAGATAGGGTAAGATATGCCATGGTAATTTGGGTTCAGCAAGGATTGCGTTAGTCTATGTTACATTAGGTACGGCGAGGCTGAGTTACATGTGTCAAGTTAGAGAATACAGAACTGAGAATATAACCTATGTAATACATCAGAAAGTAAACGTTGTAAACATTTATAGTTATGCACGCATCTCTTCAACATTACTGTCCATTGAACTTATTGAACCTGGTGTAATCTAACATAGCTTAAAACAAACCTATCCATTTAATGTATGAGTGATTCAATTCACTTCTTGGCTAGGCATTACACGCGATGCTTGGTGACATTTACTCCGAGTAACATGTACATAAAATACACAGAGACTCAATTTAAACTGCAAACACACGAGCAATTTTCGCATGCTGCTCACATCTAAACGAAGTTTAAGTGCTTCACACAACTTAATTGAAGTCTATTAATTATGAGAATAAACTTCATAGCACGTAAATTGAGAAATTCCATAGTTTTTTCAAGGTACGCTTCTGAGTGCAACACCATCACACCCCATCACCCTTCATCCCTCCCATTGTGGCCTGTGACCTGCCACGCCATTGGCTGCCTGAAACTGTACTTGCTGAAAGGCTCAGGAAAAAATTTGCGTCCGGTTCACGAGTCCTGGCAACCAGGCCTCGTGAAACTGAGGTGTCAAAATTAATACCAAGTAAAACTATAGTGGTCATTGTACCTTTCGACAAGTTAGTAATGCAGCTTACAACTATTACATGGGCATCACGTGTGAAATATTCTTACTATTCATTATTAACTAGGCCTGAGTTAAATTTTAATTTTACGCTTACCAGTTTTTATTTTGCGTTCCTAACATGCTTCAGATCACCATCCTATTCCTACACAAGCCAGGCCCTGGGCCCTTGATCAAGATTATTACATTCCAGTAATTTGACGCTTCATCATTGGGCATTTTTAATTTATCATTGCGCGCCTCCTTTAAGACGTCCTATTTAATGGAACTACGATTCCAGAACTGCGGGACGCACAGAGAGTGTTCCTATTTCTTCTTAACGCTTATTTATTTTAAGCTCTGCATTAAGCAATATGAGCAAATACACAGCATTAAGTCGCTGTTGGTACACTGTCATCTTCTATGGGGCACTTCAACTCAGATAAGCTGGCCACAAGTTTCACGTTGATAAAACAACGTGTGAACACAGTCGGGGATACGAATTTGGGACTTCACGGCTGGGGGACGCGGTGGCACAGACATTACACAGCAGCGCTGAACACATTGTCCACAAAAGCTTCTCATGCGCCTGAACACAGTCGTCACACAATATATTGTAGCGGGAGAGCTCCTACATATACATATTTCTTTCGCTGCTTCTGCCTAGACAGCTCCGCCTCCGGCCAGCGACAGTTCCCATGCGCAAAGACAAGGAAAGTAATGAACTTCGTACGTGTTCTCTTCTATTCAATATGGAAAAATGAAAATAACCAGCGTGCTAGAATACATGAGAAGTCACGGTTCGAACACCCGATGGTCCCGAACACAACGTTAGTTAGGTTACGATCAAGCCCTAGCCCGCAGAGCAGGCAGTAGATCGTCTGCGCCACCGACAAGGGCGACACTTATAGAAACAGTCCCAAAGAACTGGGCAAGACCGCTTCACAATACTTCCAAGGGAAGATCATACATAGTTAGACATTAGACAATTGTACCACAGACGGCACTAAAGGCCCGGGATCCACGGAACAGTTATAACTACCGAAAAAATGGTATAGGGAACACCGCGCTCATAATTTAGGCACTTTTAGTCATCGATAGCGAGCAAGTACATTCAAGACTCGAACCGGAAAACAGAAATTGACAAGGTAACTCAATATATAGGCCAAGGTAACTCAATATATAGGCCAAGGTAACTCAATGCATAGGCCAAGGTAACTCAATACATAGGCCTAGGTAACTCGATACATAGGCCAAGGTAACGCACAAATAGGCCAAGGTAACGCACAAATAGGCCAAGGTAACGCACAAATAGGCCAAGGTAACGCACAAATAGGCCAAGGTAACGCACAAATAGGCCAAGGTAACGCACAAATAGGCAAGGTAACGCACAAATAGGCAAGGTAACGCACAAATAGGCAAGGTAACGCACAAATAGGTAAGGTAACCCACAAATAGGCAAGGTAACGCACAAATAGGCTAGGTAACGCACAAATAGGCTAGGTAACGCGTGACAAACACGGTAAGGTAACGCGTGATAAACACGGCAAGATAACACGTCATAAACACGGTAAGGTAACGCGTGAAAAACACGGTAAGGTAACGTCTTCGCTAAACACTGACTTTGAACATAAATGAACTATTAAATAAACTCGCAATAGAAAAAAAACAGCAACTACACAGGGAAACTTCACGGTAAACGAAAGGCACGACATCCACAGAAAGTCCACTCGTAGTCTGGAAGCTCAATCAATGATCAAAGGAAATTGTCATATTTGTAACTCACTAATTCTTAACGTAAATAAATTTACCAACGTGACACGTCTGTAGACCAGCTTGTGAAGAAAAATTACACTGCACTCGTAGCCACCACAGAACTTTAGCTAAACCGAACAGTCTGGAAGCACTTCCGAAGACCACCTAGCTGAAGTTCAAACCCGCCGACATCCAGGAGGGCGTCCAAAAAAAGGACACTGAAAGCGCCGGAACTGAGTACGATGGCGACAAAGCCCATGGACATGAGTAAGACTTGCACATCCTAGGGACGGACTCAAGCTGGCGACACTACAGCCAGGTAGGGTTAACCCAGGCAGAGGCTCAACGTCCCATCGCTAGCGGTTTGCCGTGGAGGTCTTCATCTCTCCGGCAGTTAAGGTCCCAAACTCCCTCCTGAGAACGACACAAACCACGGTATAATGCAAGCTAGGCTCAGTGAGAAGGAGTATAATTCAGCCTAACTAAAACCGCTACACTACAAAACGGGATGTTGGCTTACGAAATGCATCAAAGTTGTGCTAGGGGAACTCAAACTAAAACTATGAATATACTGCATAGCAACAATGAAGAAGCACTGAGTCAAGAAATGGTTAGCACAGACTACATATCCGCTCAATCTCAACCGCCGCTATTGCAATAGCATTATAAACGGTAATTATATAGCATTCTAAACTAATTCATTATCCCAAAGTGTCACCATTTTTCTAGTCAAACAATGAACACTCCCAATTAACAGAGAGGCACTGAAACTTCAGAAATATCATCCACCAGTGTCACCATATCTAGACAGGACATGTACCCCATTTAGATGACGAAGCTTAAGAATCCCTCTCCACAATAAAGGTGATATCACAGAGAAGAAAAGAAAGGACATAGTACGTCGGCTATCAGGTGGCTCCCACACGGAACCAACGCAGATAGAAACAGGAGGTCAGGAAATAAAATTCTAAACAGAACATAACATCTATAGGAAACATCACAGAAAATGGAAGGAAGCAATGCGGGCACGAAAGGCGGACGCTTCAGACGCCCAGCCAATGGCGGCTAAGGCAACCTATGGAATCCCCTGAGGTCGCTGTTCCTCGAAACCTAGGATGGGCGAACTTAACTAACGAAAAACTTACCCTCCGCATCCACACGGTGAGCTCAATTCCATCGNCAGGGTTGTAGGGGTGTCTAGGGTTAAAATTATGGGTCGCGCCACTAGAGAAAAAAATTAGAAATTTTTTGAGACCAAAATCATCGAAATCGGTCCAGTAGTTTTCGAGAAAAAAGTGGGACAAGAAAAAGTCGCAAGCAAGTGAAAAAGTCGCAAGGAAAAAAGTCGCAAGCTGAAATGCTGGTCAGCCAATGGCGGCTAAGGCAACCTATGGAATCCCCTGAGGTCGCTGTTCCTCGAAACCTAGGATGGGCGAACTTAACTGACGAAAACTTACCCTCCGCATCCACACGGTGAGCTCAATTCCATCGGCTCCAGCAAATAAATGCAACGGTAAAAAAATGAAAAATCTTTGTAAATACCAAAACGATANCCCAGCCAATGGCGGCTAAGGCAACCTATGGAATCCCCTGAGGTCGCTGTTCCTCGAAACCTAGGATGGGCGAACTTAACTAACGAAAAACTTACCCTCCGCATCCACACGGTGAGCTCAATTCCATCGGCTCCAGCAAATAAATGCAACGGTAAATCTTTGTAAATACAAAAACAATAATAAAAAGTAATGATCTGACGGAAGTAATGGATAAATTAGAACTGGGACATGTTAAAAATGCCCTACATCTGCGGACTGCCTGCTATCAAAAAAAATCAACTTAACTTGGCATTTCAGAGACCCTAGTCGAACTTTTAGGGATTAGTTTGTACGAAACTAGAATAGAAATCAGAATAGGTGATAAATAACTAGAAAAGTGTCAATTGAAAAAATGGAACATGGGATTAATCGATAGTAAGAGGCCTATAAAAGCTGATGCTATGGAAGGAACAGAGGTAACGATAGAAGGTGCGCGTGACGCGCCCACCAGTCACAAAAAGAGTTCTCGCGGCAGTCGACATTCGAAGTGAAGATCGGGAGACTCGCAAGAAAAAGAAGAATCAGTAAGCCGGAGAGGGGCGCCACTACAATATACCTCAGTGATGTGATAACTATGTTGGCTGAACACAGTCGTCACACAATATATGCCTCAGTGACGTGATAACTATGTTGGCTGAAGCTCTAATGATAGTTATAGAAGACCTCTAACCACAACATTGCTCTTCAAATGCACTGAGAATAATAATGTGCCGTAGAGTGACTGGCACATGGACACAATCGGTAGAAATAAGTTCTGAAGCAGCACGGGAATTGGAATTAGGCATACACCAAAACCACTCCAACCGGTTTGTTCCAGAACGTTCTCGAAAGCTCTCTATGAGAATATTTAAGGGCGAACTTCAGCCTATCATGTCGTCCTTCAATGGCGTCACCAGGCTGGGCCAATGACATCAATATTTCCCTCCTCCTGGCTAATAAGGGCAGCCCACAGTTATGTAGGCAGGTCAGAGCCCTCGCCATCGACAAGTCCTTCCCTCGACGCCTCGTGAGCGCATGTCCTGTCGCTCTGCCACTGGCCCAGCCTTTGCTGGTTGCCGTGTATCCCACAATGAGCAATGCTTGAGAAAGTGCTCCAAATTTTCTTAAGAATTTACGAAATATAACGTCTTCTATCTATGACGACATTGTACCAATAATGTAAATACTTTTAGCGTTTACCTAATCAAGACAATGTTAATTACAGAAAATATCTTCTTTAATATGTAATTCTGTTGAGTGTATAGATATTTGAGCCAACGACATACATTTAGATGTTAGGCTACAGCATGACAAAGCTTTCCATAGCATCTTTTGCGCGCCCAAGAATAAGTCTTAGAGCAACTTTTTACAGGGTGCTGAGTTTCATTGCAGTGCCATCTAGAAAAATTTTGCTGTAGGCATTCGATTCTCTGGGAAAACTTCTGCAAAGTGACCCGTAATGCCGTGCAAACACTGCCAGGTAAAGAAGCAAGCGGAAACCCATTGAGCGGCTAAGTAAAGTTTTAATGTCATCACACTGGTTAGTTAGCAAAATAATAGTATTTTGTACATGCTTTGTTACCAGTGTCCTTAGTGGCTGCTCACGGCTACTAGGGGAGGGGATTGCTGCTGCTCAGTCGACGTACTTAAATTGAGCGTCTTTGGACGAAGTCCAGGTGACATTATTCACGTCACCTCACGTGTGCTGAGTCTCAATACTGGCTTTTTGCTGGGATGCAACTTGCATCATACAGAAAAAACGCCATACAATGAATGGTCTTTGTGGTACTTTCATAAACTGGGGGACGGCTACTGATGTAACTCCATTGTCAGAAGCTATCGCCTAGCTGTGCATGGAAGAGCTACAAATATCTTGGTCTGGAACTGTGCAGCACCTCCTCTATAGTAGCCGCCAGCCACTGCGGCCTGTCCCTCGGCGTTCAGTATCGTGGCTAGAGACGACCCGCCGAGTTAATAGTGCCTACTGGAAACTAGAGGGGGGGGGGGTAAGCAGTCCACACCAGCTGCAGGATTGTATTTGTGCCCACACAGCTGTATATAGCCGGAACTGCAAGTAGCTTGGCGTGTAGACTGCTCGCTGCTGCGGCCAGGTGCACTCGGACGACAAAAATTGTGCAGCCACTAAACTACCCTCCGGTTGCGTTGAGGTAATCATGGCTCCTCATGCGCGTTGTTACATTATCCAAGAATATTTGAAATGAAAGTTACCCCTACAGTATTTTCTCTATGGTAAGTGCTTATGGCAGTGTTACGAGTATTTCTCATAATTCTGAGTGAATCTACATTAATTAACAGCAATGCGTAATTCAGTATGACCTTCAAGCACGTGCAGTTGGGTTGACGGCCACGGCAGCGCTAGCGAATGAATGATTTGCCGACTGCAAATTTTGTCATCCGTGTGGATCGAGCGTACAATACCACAGTTACTCAGGATGCCGAGAAGGGCCACCTGGGCTTGCTCGGTGTTCAACTTAAGATTATTTGTTGTTCTAATGAGGCTTTCTTCTAATTCGTTCGTTACTCGTGCTTTTCGATAATCACTCTGCATGTTGGAACGGCGTAACTCCAGGAACGAGGGAACACGGCACTGTAAAGTATTCAAAGTGTTGCATTACTCACGAGTGAATTAATCACCAATTAAATCGCATGACTTTGATGAGAGTTTCCCTGAAACTGCAATCACTTTGCTGCATTCGACAGAACTGCTGCTGCTTTGGAAAGTGCTACAGCCTCCCGTTGCAGTACTCTCACTGCTGTCTCGTGACGCTTCACCAGCACCACGTTCGTCTGGCAAGGTTTCGTTATCAATCGCACTGACCGCTATAGGATTTTTAAGTTGTACTCTGTGCGGAGACATCAGGGGAGTATAGCTCTATAAACTACGGCCCCTTAACTGTCCTCTCCACGACCTAACCGGACACTCGAATGCCTGCAAGCCGCTGACTCAGCGAGTCTTTTCACGGCCCGATCATTTCTGATTCCGGCGCTCTCGAACATCCTTATCCTGCCTGCGCTCTTCATTTTATCCATGAATTTTGTCTCAATAAAGTTGAAGTGATTTAGAACATGTTCATCAGACGTCTTGTCGAGGGTGGCTGTAAGTAAGAGATAGCTACACTCCCTGGACGCCTTCCCCCCTCCTCCTTGTAGTATTCTAATTATTCGCCAACGAGGACATGACACCCGATGGGAAAAGAGTTGGCGCCTTCCGCTTATCTTCTAGCCGTGTAGTTTACAGTTTGTGCTATGGTCAGGGTAGGAATATAACTGCAAAATAAACCTATCCAACGTCCTACCGAAACGAACATTACCTGGAGATATCTACCCTGAACATCTCCCGATGAGATCCAGGTAACGTTATTACCCGTCTCCTGTGTATAGAGTCATGAGTCTTGCTTTCTGCTGGTGGGTCGCAGCTTGCACCTACGGGAAGAGCCAGCAGCGAATTATCTCCAAGTGCACTTAACTGCTGCCCGCTTGTCCATGCCTTTTTATTCAACTAGGACTCCGGCAAATTTTTAAATTTGTAGATTGAATCTTAACTCTTTACTTCTTCTTGCTGCAAAACTTGTCTGTTCACTGCATTCATTCTTGACTTTTTCTTCCAACTGTGCTTTCCCACTGACTATTGCATCTAAATTTTGATTTCTTTCTACTACATATATCCTTCCCACGCCAGACTACCTCCATACAGTATATATACATCCTGTTCTCGAGTGTCAACAGGGACCTCCCAGGCTAAAGCTTCAGAAGGAAGTGCCGAAGTAAAGCAAGGAAGAATGCGGAAAAAGTCTCGGCGAGACTCTGAAGCATTGCCATTAAAGGCAGCCAAACCTTTGATGTTGTCTTTTTATTTCGGGTGGCCTTTCTCACAAACGCAGAGGAATTTCCTCGAGAAAAATTTGTTTGCAAGATAAGGTTAGGCGCAGCTGCTGCAAATGTTCCTCGCAGTAGGGAATTTTGTCTTCCGTTTTATTCGGCCCAAGTGCAACAGGCCACTCAAATTACAACTAAAACTCTCAGGGTTCAGCCTCTGCTCATAATTCTATCTATAAGATGTTTTTTTTTTGTCCCACTGTGGCTACTTGCTTTCTTGTTCATGCTACCAATTCATCAGTATTTTAAATCTTTAACAATATTAAAACAACTACAGTAGTTCGTAAATAGGAGGCTGGATTGTTCTGTATTTCTATTTGCTTTTATAAATTCCTTTCTCGTGATCTTCAATCCTCAAGATCGTGATCGTGTTTATCTGTTATAAATTGCGTGGTAGACAGAAAGAATCAGATCAGTAGGTACATACACCATACCTATGTGGCCTCCTCAGTGTCTGGGTTTGAGTCCTTTGTATATCGAAATAAAATATACGGATGTGTATTACTGAAAGTAAGTTATTAGATAAACGTAATTTTAAGTTCACATTGGTCATCGCGTGAAATTGATATTAATAAATAAATAACTTTTATTAAGAACACAAGCTCACAAGTACAAACAAAGTAGCCAAAGTTCAACCTAGTGATTAGGCCCAGTCACAAATATTGGTGGCCACGTACAATGAAAATAAATAGATACACTCAGCCTACACCTGCAGACACGAATGGCATTGAGCAGCTCAATCTCACACAGGAGCACAGGTAATAAACAAGTTTGAAAGAACTCTTCGCTGCGTTGGTTCAGATAATTTAACAGATTACCCCTGTACAGCGTGATTGAGACACACCGTTTCATTATAGCAGGCCTTGCCATGGGGCTTGTAACAACAATAATAATAATACAAGTTTCACGCAGAGCTCAGTCCCCAGTATACCAACAGGCTCACATATAGTCTTACGTACCTCGAGCAATAAAAAGGAAATAGTACAGTAGGAAGACTGAGATATATCAGTTCACGCCTGCGTGGCGTGAAATGGAAGCTTAGAGAAGTAGCAGGTAATAGGCACATCAGCTACAGGTCATTCCGATCATGGAGGTCGTTGCCTACATACAGAATCCTAACCCACCGCTGCTTGAGCGCCGAAGTCTGATAAGTTGGATTAGAGCATATCCCTTCGAGCATTGAGTTATCAAACTTTTCTACTCTCATCTGCAGGCTATTTGCACATTTACGATGCAAACTCATCACTAGCTCCTGTGAATCTGGGCACACCCACCAACCGTCGGAATATGTCATTGTACGCAACACGCAACTTACTGATGGCCTGCTTAGTGAATTTGGCCCAAAGTGAGCTACCATATATTACCTTGAGTTACCTTACCTTGAGAGTCTTCGGAAGAAGTCCAGGTGACGTTGTTCACGTCACCCCAAGTGTGTGGAGTCACTATGCTGGGTGTCTTCTGTGGTGCCGCAGTTTGCGACCAAAGAGAGAGCCAG
>LQNS02278176.1:342243-353127 GCA_001587735.2 Parhyale hawaiensis | reverse complement strand
TTTCAGAGTACGCATCCAAGTGCAACACCATCACTGACCGTCACCCTTCGCCCCTCCTACTGTGGCCTGTGACCTGCCACGCCATTGGCTGCCTTGAGACTGTACTTGCTGAAAGGTTCAGGAAAAAAAATTCGCCAGCGGGCCCGAGGGGGTCGGCGGACGACGTTGGGGGAAGAGGTTTCTCTTTGTGTAGCTGAGAACGACGGAGGCTTGTTCGTATCTTTGCATCGTGCGAGTCATGGTAGCAAATTGAATTCGCTACCATGACAACAGCGTAAATTTATGTAATACTCGTAAAGAAACACAGCAAATAGTTCTTCCGGGATAGTCGTGGGTACCGCGCACATACACAGTGAAAAACGTACGTGATCAACAAAGTAAAAATTAGAACGCCCAAGTGGCGTAAAACCATCACCTTCGGTAGGAGACAAATTCAACAAAGTCATTTTTGATGAACGAGGCTAGGGCACAGCTCTTCAATAATAAAATAGGCAAAAATAGAACGCCCTGTTCTCCACACGATCTGCCGCGGTGGAGGCAAATTCGTCTCGGTTGGGGAAAATTCAACGCCGTCATTTTTTATGGCCAGATGAGCCTAGTTTTTTTTTGCATGGATCCCATCTAGGTCAACCCAGCAAACACCCTACAAAAAATTATTAACATTGTTCAAGTCCTTCGACCACTTATTGGGTGGACAGACAAATATATATATATATATATATATATATACTAAAATCTTCAACGAAAACAGTATCAGCTCTCTTACTTCGTTCGCGGGTGATACAACACACGAATAGAGACAGAACAAACTAGAGCACTCTGAGAGCACATACCTCCGCCAAGCGAGGCAACGGTAGCAAAAAAAATTCAAATTTGTGCCTGTTGATAGTAATAACAGCTTGTGCAATTTTCTTGAAAATCTGTTCATAACTTGTTGAGTTATACTGCTAACAAACGTTATGACAAACATGAGTCAAAAATACAAACGAACAACGGATCTGCACCAAATTTAATCATTTATGTTTTTCAACATTAATAACAAGCCCTATAAATTTATAAAGATCAATTATTCTTTTTTTATTGTGCTAACAAGCATAAAATTAAAAACTATGACAAACGAACGAACGGATCATTACCAAAATTTGGTCATTTACTCTTTGTTATATACTTAACAACTCATGATAATTTCATCAAAATCCATCTATAACTTTTTGAGTTATAGTATTGAGAAAAATGAGGCAGACAAACAAACAAACGGATGGACATATCTTCATCAAAAGTTAGTCATCTGTTCCTCCTAACATACCTAACAATCTCTGTAAATTTCATCCAAATCGGTTCATAATTTTTTGAGTTATCTTGGTAACAGACAGACAAACATTCACACAAACACGAGGAAAACCTAACCTCCTTGGAGGAAGGTAACAACACTCGCAGAGAACAGACTAGCAGACGTTATTAGAGAGACAGTGTGGAAGGTGCTCACAAATAGACGGCAGAAAAGATACCACATGTACCTTCACGCAGTAATATAGGTAGGTCTCAGAAAGTGCTGCATGGGCAAAGAGAAAGAAACTCATCTGGTGGGAGGTTTAATGGTCCAGTAGCTGCAGACCAGCGAGCGTTCAGCTTTATGACTCAGCTTATTGTTCCCTCGAGTTTTCAGAGAAAAGAAAAATTGACTCTTTGAGGCACCCGTCAGTCGGCCGAGCGCAGGTCATAAACTTCCAAGCCCTTACTAACGTATTGGCCTCGCAAAATCAGTGAATTTTTAATGAAGAGGCAAGGGGCTTTATAGAGCTCTGTTTCGGGTAACGCAAAAATTATTCGCTGACAGTTTTAGCTCAAAAAATATAGTGGAATATTGGAGAGCGGTAAGCGCTTTGCCAGTGATCGTAAACTCTGTCGTCTCTAAGGGAAAATTGTGCTCACAAAGCCTAAGGACTTACATATACAGTAAACAAAAAAGAGAGATCTTATTGTTGGCGGCTCCTGCTACACTCGGTATAAGCACTTTCAGTATTTCAGGTATGAATATACTCTATGTAATAAGTTCTTTCCATATAAACAGATCTATATCATTACATCGCTTTTTGGTTACTCAGTGAATGTATAACAGTTCTTCAAGTATACGTAATGTAAAACTAACTTCTTCAGGCTTGTAAAATTACGTTTATATCATGAAGCACTCTTTCAGGTACCAATAGATAGTTTTATCCATATATCGTGTACACTATAATTTTAGTTCTGGAGGTATAATATAGGCAGACAATATTATACATATCAATTTTCCAGGAATATAAGTTTCAATTTTTCCAGGTATGCGACAATCAAAACCATTCCAGTTTTCTAATTACACCCATGTTCCACATTATTGGAACTCTATAGGTAATCGTACAATAGATTATATCACAATATCTTATCTTGAAGTATACAATAGCTTACATCATATCATTTATTGAAGTATACGATTATCTATAGTATATCAGTTTTTCAGGTAAGCAGAAGTTATGCTTTCAGAAAGCCATAGAATAGTGTACGTAATACCAAATCTTTAGATAATAATAAAGTACATAGTAATATTAGTTTCTTCTGCAAAAATCTTCCACACAATAATATCTACTCCTTAGATGTACATTAAAAATATACTTTTTCACTTACACGATGTTTGCAAACTACACAAGGCGAAAAAATCTAATATTAAATAGGAGTCGACTAGCTAGCTGGCTATCCAAAATGAGTGTTGAAGCTATAACTACACCCAAAAGCAGGTAGAAGAAGTTGAGCTTTTTCAGACAGTTAGGTGGGTTGATTGAGATGTAAAAATGCCAAAACTCTAGAGAAAGCTGGCAATCAAAAATGATGGCGTCGAATTTATCCGCACCGCGGGTGCGGATAAATTACACCACGAGGCATTCTAGGTATCAATCTACGATTATTTACTCGTTAAACTTCTTAGTACAATTTCTTTCATTTGGTAGCCTACTGACTCTTACCTTTTGGTCTAAATAAATAAATTATGGCACTGTAACTTTTAAATATGAACTCAGCACACTAACCCCCTGCAGACAGAATCCAATTTTCTTACCTTGTCAGACTGCTCATTTTTTCTTTAATGCTCATCAAAAGCTACTTCATCTGAGTGCTTGCTTGTTTGCGAGTCATGGCTTGTTTATGCTATTCACAAGCTTATAAACATGAAAATAAAACGCACATTCACTAACGTTTCAATTTCGACGATGATGAATTTACGATATTGATGATAAAACATTCGTGCAGCAACTGTGCGCTGCTCCCTGCTGCACTGCTCGTGGAAGCATTTAAAATTGTAACAATTATTTAGGATGAGGCCAACAGAATAGCAGCAAGCCGGCTTTCTGGGCACGCGAAGGAAACTAATAATAATCAAATATTTTAATTCATGAACCACTTTATAAGATTTTTGCAGTGACCGCATTTTGAAAGAGTACGACGGCTACGAGTAGAACATATGAATACAGAGAATTAGCATACAAGAATATAAGAATTAGTGGAGTCGGGGATGGGAGGCTTTTAGTGACGTCAGCGGTGGCAAGCGGCTCCACACCGCCACAGACTCTACATGCTGTTAATACCCCGCACTATGCTATGAATAAAGATTCTAAATAATTTTGGGTAACAAGAATTAGCAGCACTAGAGAAGGGGAATGGGAGATTTTTGATGACGTCAGCGGCGGTAAGCGGCCGCGGCCGCCGCAGACTCTACATGCAGTCAATACCTCACATAAAACTACCAATTAAGATTCTAAACAATTTTTATATTTCCTACATATTGGTCGCAAAGAAGTATCTACGAAACCAACAAATGCAAAGAAGCAGCACAATAATGACATGATTCAGCGCTCGACTATTACACCACCCTGAGAATGACAAATTACGAGCGTAATACCACATCGAATTAAGTCCAAGGAACCCTACGCAGATTAAAATTCCCTACTTCTATTCCCGTCCTATATAAGATTCATTTGATACTATCGCCAATTATAGGACATGTCGCCACATACGTATAAGGATGTGCAGTACCTACTCGAATACCCGCGCTGTTAAAAACAACAAGGAATTCTAAAGACTTGTCTTCATTTAACAAACTTTTGTAACTACTGTAATACGTTCTGAAAGATACCCTACAATGGCAAACTCAAACTGTCATAAGATATCAGTGTTCTCTCTATTTCGATTCATTTGGGCAGCAAAATCCCCTTCCCCACAGCCTTAGATGACGTGAGAAAAAATTGTACATAAACAAGCAGCAAAGCATTACTGAATTTAATTAAATTCCTAGCCGCGTATCCTACCTGCCGAATGATAGGCCTTCAGTACATCATTTTTTGTTAAAGCAAAAACTATTCCCTCAAAGGTAGACTGTAAGTTGAAAAAAGTAATCGTTGTGTCTACTGCAGTGAACAATCATCACTTAGCCTTTGCTTCCTTGATCATTTATTGAACTTACACGTCGTGAACTGATAGCAAACATATGTTTCATTGTATGGAAACGGTTACAAATATCCGGCTCTATGGAAGCGCTGAGAGAAGCTGCAAATAGCTTTATTGTTTTGATTTCAAGAAGTATTTCAAGCAAAAAGTGCATTCAGACAAAAGGATAAGGAACGCACTTTTCCCATCTTCTGCAACCTGGTCATCGATCTCCATGAGAACTCTATTTAATAACATCTGCGACCTAACCTATTTTTCGCCTATTTATAGAAGAGCGAGATTCGGAACAGATGAATACTTAAACATACGACAGTGTTCATTATATGGTTCTACTGAGATAGTAATAAATATTTTACGCATTTTCGGTTCAGTGTCATTATCTATAACGCATTCCCTTTACATAAGAGCAGTAACAACTTGAAAAGAATAAGTAGCACGTCTTTCAGTGACTCTTATGATACTCTGGCTGCCACCGGCTACGTCACAGCTTACTGCCCGATGAATTTGTCTAAAAGATAAAAAATTACGTACAGTCTGCGGGGCTTACTCGCCGTTCTTAATAATCTCCTGGTCACGTAGAGCGCGTGGATGATGCTCTGTCTCTGGTTTCTCACGAACAAAGAGAAATGCGACGTTATTTACTCTGCATAATATATATGTATAACTAGTAATATCTCCAAGTATTTAGTTAGCATATTGACTACCATGTCCGCGACGTCAGATTGAGTGGCGCAACTGACATTTTTACGACGACTAAGAGCCCAAGCAAATTTCTGAACAGAATTCTACTCCACTTGATTTTTTCATAGCATATGTCGTACCTCAGACAGGCCTATCTTAGTAATACGAGTTCTTCCCGCGTGAATATATTACATTACATACCGGCGAAAGCTACAGCTAACTATGTAATAACTAGCTAAATTTGAGTTACATATTGGCCAAGATAAAAGCTACGAGTATACCGTACACGATCACTATAAGTATATACATAACAATTAAACTAATATTTATAGTAACAAGTATATTAAATGGTTGCAGGTCAATTCAGACCTCTGGACAACTCTGACCCCACTGACTCAGACCCCAGCCAACTCAGACTCCTGCCAAACTCAGACCTCCGGACAACTCAGATCCCTGCCAAACTCAGACCTCTGCCTAACTCAGACCCCCGGACAACTCAGATCCCTGCCCAGCTCAGACCCCCGGACAACTCAGACCTCTGCCCAGCTCAAACCCCCGGACAACTCAGACCTCTGTCCAACTCAGACCCCCGGACAACTCAGATCCCTGCCCAACTCAGACCCCCGGACAACTCAGATCCCTGCCCAACTCAGACCCCAGCCCAACTAAGACCCCAGGCCAACTCAGACCCCCCGGCAACTCAGACCTCTGCCTAACTCAGACCCCCGGACAACTCTGACATCTGATAAAATTAGATACAATATCAATATTTGTTTAAACTTTAACCTATAATTAATTTGAATAATTTCTTAGTCTGTTGTAAGTTTACAAGACTCAACCTTCACTTCAGTTCTATACGACTTTGCTGCCGATCACAATAACCAACTAATAGTGTTTTTCTTTGTATCTTGAAGCTGCATTTTAAAGATTTTTATAATTATATCTGCGCGTACGATGTAACTTCACTAACGTACACAGTACGCTAATTCTGTGTACTGTGGTGGCGTACGATAGTTTGGTCTACGCTTACCAAGTTTCTTGTAGGACTTTCCAGAAACTATTCTTTTTGCAGAAATAATGATAATAAATCAATATTATATTGTTGGTTTGGATACGTTGGAAAACTATTTGATGCATGATCAACTTTAAAAATATTGGTAGATATACTTAAACCGTGCTTGGCCTAATATCTCTAATGTTCGCTTTATTTTCAGAGTATGTTCATTATCAGGGGTCTGAGTTGTCCGGGGTCTGAGTTGTCCGAAAGTCTGAGTTAGGCAATAGTCTGAGTTGAGAGGGGTCTGAGTTGGGTCCGTCTGAGTTAGGGGGTCTGAATTGAGAGCGTCTGAGTTGTCCAGGGGTCTGAATTAACCTGTAATCATCTAATACTAAGAATGACTGACGTGTGTTTATATATTTATATTTTTTATTACTTATAAGTTTCCTGTCACGCTTCTAACGAAATAGATAGGCAAAAATTAGCTCTGGCATTATTGGTTTCATCAGTGTATTCATCAGCTTGAAGACTGTGGTCATCCTGCCAAACTTCATAAAAAACTGATAGGCAGAAAAAATTCCAGGTTGCAAATGATGGCACTCGAACCGTATGTCTGATTGCGATCTTTCTTTAACTATGTTGAAGTCCACTCGATGTAGATGCATACAGCTTCTCTAAATAATCTCTTCCATCGTGTTGTGTACTCTCATCTGAGATGTTTTTCATTCAAGCTTCAGCTGATACTCTTATTTTCTTATTTTGGTAATTATCGAGGCAACTGACCACGATGATTTCTCCGCAGCAAATTATTTTCTTCACATTTTGGGTTCTTCTTTCAACAGAGCAAGTTAGCTCTTGAGAAAAAATTTTCAGAGTTCGAGTTATATGCCACCCTCGAGTATTTTGGATATAGAGCTCCGTATTTATTGGAAGTAATATTGACTTCGTGCAAAATACATCGCTTTTTTGCGTATCACCAAATGAAAGCTAGGTTTTTTCAGCTTTGCACGCTTATCTATACAATTTCCTAATTCAAGTTGGCAGTTACGTAGCATCTTACACAAGGAAGTTGATAAAAGCCTTACATGTATAGATGAGAGCTCAACCGTCAACTTTAACTAGTTGGCAACCTGAGAAATCATACAGTACAGTGCATGTCCCGTCAACACGCGGCACTACCCAAGCATGGAGCTCCCTTCTATACTTGTAGGCTCTGCCTTAATATCTTTGCGATGATGCTACAGGCAACAAAAGACGGGTCTTTGCAAATTCTTCGCTGTCATTACTGACAGCGTGGGCACTCTAGTATCAAATATTAGCTAAAGTCTGTCCAGCGAAATTCGGCGATTCAAGAGATGAGATGATCGACACACACAGAATATTAACAAGTAACGGGAACCCAAACAGGAGCAGCTACCCTGCAAAACGAGAGTAAGTAAGAAAGTTAAGGACAAAAAAAAATTATTAATAAGAGTAAGCAAATGAAAGGAAGCTAAGTGGACCAGGATTGAAACTTGTGCCTCACAGACCGCTGGAAGCCCCTGGCAGCGCAGCTCCCCTTAATTTATATTGCACGGATCTATACCTCCAATCGCATGACCAATATTCTACCACGCGCCCCAGATGGGACATGTCATGGGCCAATGCTGTGTCATTATCATTAGAGCACCCAGCAAATCCCTACAAATTATAATCGAAGCGAATTTTTTTTAGCCAATTAGGACGAGTGTCACGGGAAACCAGCCACTTTTTAAGCGGATCCGTCGATCAGCTGCCACATATCAATTGAGATGAGAATGCTACAGGGCTCCGCGTGTTTACGTTATGATCAACGTAAACTAGCAGCATCAGTCGTAATTTAAAGACAAATTCCAAGGTCTTCTGATATCACCGTTAAAAGTAAAACCGATTTGGGGTCACACAGCAGTCAGATGAAAGTGTTATCTGAAAGGGAAGCCTTGCTGAATCGGTTAAACAGCATCAACATGCAAAACACTGCAGTTCTATTTCACTCTAAATATGAAGATACAGCAAAGGTTTACCAGCAACAGTTGGTAAACAAATGGACTTGACGGCGGGCTAATCTAATAATTTAGTAACCTTTTATCGTACATGCAATTTTGTTTACGAAAATTTAACAAAAAATTTCACACGATTAGCTGTAAAATAACCCATGTAATAGACTGCTAGAGTGCCCGCGCTGTCAAAAATCAGAGCGACCCGTCTTAATTTAACTTACTTTTGTTACTAATATGCTTCTGAAGGATACGCTACAACGGCCAATTAACTCTAACTGTCGTAAAAGATACGTTCTCGCTCTTTCAATTCAGCTATGCAACACACTCGTCCTCCACCCTAGATGGCAAGTGAAAAAAATGAGCTTATATCAGGAACCAGCAAAACATTTCTGAATTTAATTACTTAAATTCCCAGCTGCATCCAAATTAGCATATGATACATCTCAAGTAGATCAACCTTTTTTGTGTTAAAGCGAAAACTGTCCCTTCAAATGAAATTAAGCTGTAAAAATAACTTTTGTATCTACTGTCTGGTGAAAAATCGTCGGTTCGCCAGTACTTCGTTGATCATCTTCTGAATTTGTGCGTCGAAAGCTATAGAAATCAGACTCAAGACAGCGCTAAGAAAAGCTGTAAATATCTCATAAATTTAGACTACAACGTTATCTGAGCAAGAGTGCATACAGGTAACAATAATAATAGATATGTGGTCGACTAATAATAATAATAAAGGGATAAGAATTTTAACTTTAACATCATCTGCAACCTGGTCTATTTTCACTTTTCGATTTGCGTAACGTGGAACATAACTACAAGCGATATATTGATGACACCTTTGTACTTTTAAGGATGAATCTCACGCAGACATTTTTCTTGAATATTTGAACTCTCGTCATTGTAACATTAGGTTTACTGAAGAAAATTAATCACACAACCGGTTGCCTTTTCTCGAAACCTGTGTGCAAAGAATAGGCAATAAACTTCAATGTTCTATATACCACATGAATACATTTTCAGGATTAGGTACTTTCTTTTTTAGTGTTTGCTGACATAATTTTAAACTGAACGGTATCCGCACTCTTATTGCTAGGGCATGCAAAATTTGTTCGAACAATTAACTGTTGCACCGGGAATTTGAGTTTTTATGCTGCTTCTGGATTAACAATGGGTTCCCTATCTCGCTTATAGAGAAGTGCATCAATGAATTTTTGGCCAAAGTATATGAACCTCCCCCGTAGTCCCGTCTTGCCATCAACAATGCTTTTATGCTAAACTTCATACATATCTGACCTACGAATTTTGGAGTCCCTCTATATTTTTAAATTAAAACCGCAGCTAAATATTACTCATAGCGTGTTTCCTCTTGGCATAGCCAATACATAGCACAGTTTGCACTTTATTTCTCGTTTTATCGATACTCCTTCTCCTAAGTAAAAGTACAAATTAGCTATAAGTATAGGCGTTAGATAGTTTTAGTTAGATTAGATTAGATAGGCGACAGTAGACGAACCAATAGGCCCATTCCCAAAGAGACACCAGAACTTACGCCTGGCCCTCTATGAGCTATTGCCATTATGTTAGTAGGATATAGACTGGAGAAACGAGAAGAGAAAAAAGGAAGAAGTCAGAAAAAAAAGAAAAAAAAAAGAAGGGGGAGAAGAATATCGGCCAAAGAGATGATCATGAATGCACGCAAGCATGATCGATAGCCGCTGCTATGCGGAGCTTACAGATGTTGATGGAGCGAGAGTGAGAAGACGGATTAAGATGACCTGGGAAGCTATGGCGGTTAAGAACTTGCGATTCGTGGAGGAGGGGTTCTTAGCTGTGGAAGATGCCTCTCCCAAAGTATGCAGCACAGTTTGCAATACTGTTTCTCCAACTAACTGACTTTGTTAGAGTTAATTTAGTAATAATGTTTTTTCGAATTCTATCCACTGATGATGGACAGCTTGTCCGAAACGTTTGGTTTTTTTATTCAATAGTTGGTAGTAAACTGTTAATAAATGTGCCGGAAAGCTATTTTGGTACTACTCTTTATAATTACAAAATCTGCAACCTGGCCTATTATTCGCCGATTTCGTTAACAGCGTGACACGAAAGATAGAAATATATAAATCTATAACATATAAACACCCACAGGTTTTACTATATTGTTTTGATTGCGCGAACATTGTTTTAGTTAAATGGAATATCTCAATCAATGTCATAATAATCGAAATATATATGTATATGTTGTCCCATTTGGAAAGTTATCGTGCACGGCACCCGGAGTGTGCGACTGCGTGAACCCTATCAGGACTTTATGAACTACTGTATGTCTAAATCAACTATATTCCTAAAGGAAACCGACGCTTCATTTGGTCCTGATTGGGTTAACACAAACATTGCCGAGGGCACACGCAGCCACTTGTCAAAAAGGTGGAAAAAAAATAGCAACAGGTCGAAATTTCCGGACGCCCTTGGACTTTTTTATCCCTTTATTGCTGGGCCGGAAGTGGTGACTGCTCTTTGTATATATTTATTTATTTTCACAACAAGTTTACTTTGCTTTTCCACCGTTCTAAAATGCGCCTTAGCGATAGTACCAAGTTTATTTAAAACTACTCTTGAGTAAACACAAGTTATTGCTCTAGTAACAAAGAATTTAAAATTGATATCGACGTTTCGGCATCTTACTAGTGCCATTATCAAGACTAATAAAATCTGCAATGG
>LQNS02278176.1:262899-276050 GCA_001587735.2 Parhyale hawaiensis | reverse complement strand
AAATACCCCCAGGAGGGCAACTACCGATTTGCAAAAATAAACACGATTAAATTAGATGTGCAACTAATTACATTAAAATCCAACAACAAGCATACCGGTAGAAGGAAATTTTCCAAACACTCACAATAAAGTTGGTAAACCGTGAAAATTTTCACGGGTCCAGCTAGTTATTTATAAGTTTCGTGTCACGCTCTTAACGAAACAGATAGGCAAAAATTAGCTCTGGCCTTCCTGTTTTCATCAGTGTATTCATCTGCTTGAAGACTGTGGTCATCCTGCCAAACTTCATAAAAACTGATAGGCAGAAAATATCCCAGGTTGCAAATGATGGCACTCGAACCGTTTGTCTGATTCCGGTCTTTCTTTAACTATGTTGAAGTCCACTCGATGTAGATGCATACAGCTTCTCTAAATAATCTCTTCCATCGTGTTGTGTACTCTCATCTGAGATTTCCTTCAGTCAAGCTTCAGCGGATACTCTTATTTTCTTATTTTGGTAATTATCGAGGCAACTGGTAAGATATTCTAGAGCGGTCAGCAGGCGCGTAAAGACCACGATGATTTCTCCGCAGCAAATTATTTTCTTCACATTTTGGGTTCTTCTTTCAACAGAGCAAGTTATCTCTTGAGGAAAATTTTTCAGAGTTCGAGTTATATGCCGCCCTCGAGTATGTTGGATACAGAGCTCCGTATTTATTAGAAGTAATATTGACTTCGTGCAAAATACATCGCTTTTTGCGTATCACCAAATGAAAGCTTGGTTTCCTTCAGATTTGCACGCTTATCTATACAATTCCCTAATTAAAGTTGGCAGTTACGTAGCATCTTACACAAGGAAGTTGATAAAAGCCTTACATGTATAGATGAGAGCTCAACCGTCAACTCTAAATAGTTGGTAACCTGAAAAATCATACAGTGCATGTCCCGTCAACACGCGGCACTACCCAGGCAGGGAGCTCCCTTCTATACTTGTAGGCTCTGCCTTAATATCTTTGCGATGATGCTACAGGCAACACAAGACGGGTCTTCACCAATTCTTCACTGTCATTATTGACAGCACGGACAGTCTATTATTAAATATTAGCTAAAGTCTGCCCAGTGAAACTCGGCGATTCAAGAGATGAGATGATCGACACACACAGCATATTGACAAGTAACGGGAACCCAAGCACGAGCAGCGACCCCGCAAAACGATAGTAAGTAAAAAAGGTAAGGACAAAAAAATTATTAATAAGAGTAAGCAAATGAAAGGAAGCTAAGTGGACCAGGATTGGAACTTCTGCCTCACAGACCGCTGGGAGCCCCCGGCAGCGCAGCTCCCCTTAATTTATATTGCACGGATCTATACCTCCAATCGCATGACCAATATTCTACCACGCGCCCCAGATGGGACATGTCACGTGTCAATGCTGTGTCACCATCATTAGAGCGCCCAGCAAATCCCTACAAATTATAATCGAAGCGAATTTTTTTTTAGCCAATTAGGGCGAGTGTCACGGGAAACCTGCCACTTTTTAAGCGGACCCGTCAGCTGACACATAGCAATTGAGATGAGAATGTTACAGGGCCCCGCGTGTTTACGTTATGATCAACGTAAACTAGCAACGTCAGTCGTAATTTGAAGACAAATTCCAAGGTGTTCTAATGTCACCGTTAAAAAGTAAAACGGATGTGGGTCACACAGCAGTCAGATGAAAGTGTTATCTGAAAGCCTTGCTGAATCGGTTAAACAGCATCAACAAGCAAAACACTGCAGTTCTATTTTACTCTAAATATGAAGAGACAGCAGAAGGTTTACCAGCAACAGTTGGTGAACATACTAACTTGACGGCGGGCTAACCTAATAATTTAGTAACCTTTTATCGTACACACAATTTTGTTTACGAGAATTCAATCAAAAAATTCACACGATTAGCTGAAAAAGAACCCATGTAATAGACTGCTAGAGTACCCGCGCTGTCAAAAATGAGAGCGACCCGTCTTAATTTAACGTACTTTTGT
Source organism: Parhyale hawaiensis (assembly GCA_001587735.2). Lineage (NCBI taxonomy): Eukaryota > Metazoa > Arthropoda > Malacostraca > Amphipoda > Hyalidae > Parhyale > Parhyale hawaiensis. The sequence goes on along the minus strand of LQNS02278176.1, from coordinate 274,049 downwards.
TAGTAATATGCTTCTGAAGGATACGCTACAACGGCCAACTCTAATTGTCGTAAAAGATAGGTAAGTGCTCGCTCTTTCGATTCATCTATGCAACACACTCGTCCTCCACCCTAGATGGCAAGTGAAAAAAAAAATGAGCTTATATTAGGAGTCAGCAAAACATTACTGAATTGAATTATTTAAATTCCCAGCTGCGTATCCCAATTACCGTATGATAGGTATATCTTAAGTAGATCAACTTTTTTGTGTTAAAGCGAAAACTGTCCCTTCAAAGGAAATAAAGCTGGAAAAATAACTGTTTTATCTACTGCCTGGTGAAAAATCACCGGTTCGCCTGTACTTCGACGATCATCTTCTGAATTTGTACGTCAAAAGCTATAGAAATCGGACACCAAGAAAAGCTGTAAATATCTTATCTATCTGGACTGCAACGTTATCTGGGCAAGAGTACATACAGGTAATAATAATAATAGATATGTGGTCGACTAATAATAATGGATAAGAATTTGCAACTTTGACATCAAAAAATCATCTGCAACCTGGTCTATTTTCGCTTTTCAATTTGCGTTTAAGCAAAACATAATTACAAGCGATATATTAATGCCACTTTTGTACTTTTTAAGGATGAATCCCTCGCATACTTTTTTCTTGAATAATTGAACTCTCGTCAGCCATCAACAATGCTTTTATGTTAAACTTCTTTTTTTCGGGCATCAATCTATGAAAATGAGGGACGATGTGCAATCTCTTATCTGCAATTTTTTCCACAACTGAAAGTATAAATAATTCTAGTCAATAATTTCACCATTGGTTCTGTTTCGCTACAAAGATAAGCTGCCTCCTTCAATACGAGCGTCCCTTGTGTACCAATTTTGTTGTTCAGGTTGTGAATCACGGTACGGGGGCTCTACCTGCCGTACCCTTATGACCAGGGTCGCTGAGCATACGAGGCGCAGTTTTAGGACCGGTGTTCCCCTTCCCAATCCTCTGTACGAACACATGCCGAACAGTGCAGTGTTCAGGTTTCTATAGAGAATTTTAAAATCCTAGCAACTACTTCATACATGACTGACCTTCGAATTTTGGAGTCCCTCTATATTTTCAAATTGAAACCGCAGCTAAATGATACTCAGAGCGCGTTTCCTCTTGGCATAGCTAATACATAGCATTGTTTGCACTTCATTTCTTGTTGTATCGATCCTCTTTCTCCTCAGTAAAGTACAAATTAGGTATAAGTACAGGCGTTAGATAGTTTTAGTTAGATTAGATAGGCGGCATTAGACGAACCAATAGGCCCATTCCCAAAGAGACACCAGAACTTACGCCTTGGCCCTCTATGAGCTATTGCCATCATGTTAGTAGGATATAGAGGACTGAGGAAACGAGAAGAGAAAACAGGAAGAAGTCGGAACAAGAGAAAAAAAAAAGAAGGGGGAGAAGAATCTCGGCCAAAGAGATGATCATGAATGCACGCAAGCATCATCGATAGCCGCAGATATGCGGAGCTTACAGATGTAGATGGAGCGGGAGTGAGAAGACGCATTAAGATGGCCAGGGAAGCTATGGCGGTTAAGTAAAGAGCTCGCGACTCGTGGAGGAGGGGTTCTTAGCTGTGGAGGATGTCTCTCCCAATGTATGCAGCACTGTTTGCAGCACTGTGTTTTTCAACAAACTGACTTTGTTAGAGTTAATTTTGTAATTTCGTTTTTCAGAATTCTATCCACTGATGATGGACAGATTGTCCGAAACGTTTGGTTTTTTTATTCAATGGTTGGTAGTAAACTTTTAATAAATGTTACGGACAGCTATATTGGTACTACTCTTTATAATTACAAAATCTGCAACCGGACCTATTTTTCGCCTATTTCGTTAACAGCGTGACACGAAAGATAGAAATACATAAATCTATAACATATAAACACCCACGGGTTTTACTATACTGTTTTGATTGCGCGAACATTGTTTTAGTTTAATGGAATATCTCAATCAATGGCAGAATAATCGAAATATATAAATGTCGTCCCATTTGGAAAGTTATCGTGCACGGCACCCGGAGTGTGCGACTGCGTGAATCCTATCAGGATTTTATGAACTATGTCTAAAAAACAATTATATTCCTAAAGGAAACCGACGCTTCATTTGGTCCTGATTGGGTTAACACAAACATTGCCGAGGGCACACGCGGCCACTTGTCAAAAAAGTAAAAAAAAAATAGTAGCAGGTCCAAATTTCCGGACGCCCTTGGACTTTTTTATCCCTTTTTTGCTGGGCCGGAAGTGGTGACTGATCTTTATATTTATTTATTAGTAGAAACAAAGTACATTCTTGCAGTGCGCTCATTTTTTTTTAATATGTACGAGGTTCAATACGGCATCAACAGGGCAAGAATCGTGGCACTTACGAGTAAACAGAAATAGAAGGATAATCGTAAGCTTTTACTGCCTGACTTAAACATCACTTCTGGTACCTGTTGTTTGAGCTAGTAGTACCAGCAACAGACACTTTTGCAGTGCACTCATCAGTTTTTGTACAGAAGAAACAACAGGTTATATACTTTAGCTATATATGGGATAATGTTGGTCGGTACTTTTGAGCAAATAGGATTAGACATTGTTTTATCCGTCTAGTGCTTGAAGTAAACACTACTTCTTTAAGAATCGTACAATTTGCAACACCAACCGATGCGTGCAGTGGTCACCAAAGCGTGAAGTTACTGCAACTATCGATTACGCAGACAGGGTAACACGACTCATAGAAGACAGCAAGAGGAATAGAAGGTTATGTGTAGTTTCCGAACGATGGCAAAGGAACAAGCCAAAAAAAGGCTGATACAGCCAACTTGTCGTTCTTTTTCGCCTAGAAAGAAAAATACGTGCGAAGGACAAATGGGACGCCAAATAGTCCAACAAAAATATATTTATAAAAAAGTTAAGCAATTCATCAACAGAATATTTTGCATGCAAAAATAATTCGACATATTAAATTCGCTCACGAAAAATATATAAAGAGAAAAAGCGAAATTGAAAAATCATTGATAGAAAAACCACAGCGTTCGGCAAAGAACGCGACGATGAAATTTGGAAAGGGGCTCGGGCCCCAGCAGAAGCCGAGGGAGCCCCATAGGAAGAGAGTTTAGAAGTGGCTCTCAAGCCAGGGCTTCATTTGAATAGCAAATCAGTGAATTAGATTGGTGCGTACCGATGAGAAGGATTTGATGCGCCTCTCTGAATACCGCGGCCTTTATCAGTGGCTTCCCTCTCCTTATTCTTCATCAACCACCATGAAAGCCCTTCAAGGGCCATTGCTCTCCTAAACACTTCATTGCTCGTTGGCCGAGAGCTGATATGCCCAAAGTGAGGGGCGGTGTTAAACAATTTACTCTTCATTTGCCACAAGTAGACTCCAAAATTATACTCATCAGCGGTACCAAAAATTGAAAACGCGCTACTTCCAACAATAAAATTACTCTGACCGTACTGATTAATATTTTTAATTTATATCTCACCCCTAACTTCATCACACACTCTTGTATATTAAGATCATACGGTCTACAGTTAATTATAGCACACGTCAAAACTTAGAAGACATTAATGAGGAACATAGCCCGTCAATCAGTAATAAAGTCGCAACCATACTTCCTTCCGCAGGTACAGGCAAAATTCGTGTGTACGATTTTTGTGGGTCAGCGAAAATCGCACGGCAGCGTCTGCACTACTACCGCGTACTTGACTTCACTGTCGTCGTGCCTTTTCTTACGAAGGAAAAGAAAGTTGCGCTTTTCGACACAGCTAGTAACTTTTACCAATGGGATCGATGAAATTACTAATAAGAAATCGCTGTGATGATGCAGACACCATTTGTATACTTCCTTTTGCAAAGCGCGCGTTGCCAACTGGCGTGACGGTTGACTTTTGCAGTAATCTACTTATTGGTAGACACTCAGCTGTGTGTGTTGACGAGAACATAAAGACTTCCGAAGAATTAGCTCAGAGAAAACATTCAAAATACTCTCCATTGAATTTGCATTTAAGGTAGACTCTTCGACAAGTTGTTCTTCGTATGCAGTGCAAAGTCTTTGAATAGTTTACTGCGTCTTACCAAACAAAACTGCGGATCCGCCAAAAATGAGTTGTGGAAATGTCAAACGCCAGGCAGTTGGCTAAAAACTGTCAGTAGTAGAGTTTCTGAAATCTCTTCAAATTTGTAGAAATATTAATTTAGATCTCAATTTATAAAACTGAGAAAGATGCGCACTTTGTTGTTTCCAGAATGCACCAAAATACAAGGACGTTTGGTACTAGGCACGCAGGTAAACGAAAGACCTTACAGAGCGGAGATGAATCCATCGTATTATTGGAGCCAAGATTGTGCGAAGACATCCAGCAAATTGGAAAGGAGCAAAGACGCGCGAAATTCTCAGCGATACGCAAAAACGCAACAACGAGGACATATTTCTGTGGCGTAGTGTGGACGTGGCTTTATGCTGCTACTACGGCAATATTTGATGGATTAAGCGGCAGCACGAAATGTAAATGCTGTTACGAGGGAAGAATCTATTGAGTATCCATAACTATTATACAGTGAAATCTGTAACTACATCAGTCTTATCGTCCGTTTCTGTCTCGATAATTATTTAACAGGCTGTTCCGTGAACCTCATGATAGCGCACGACAGACACTTTTGGTTGAATTTGTGAAACGCACGAAGCCCATTCAAGAGGATAAATAAAAAAGTGTGCATTATCTCCTCCCAAAAATAAGGTACATTTTCTTTATTACAGCCAATGGCTTATTTGAGTGCAGTTATGACAAGGAAAGAAATCGTAGAATGTACCTTAACGCTGGAAAAATTATAAGACAGTCTCAGTGACCACGCTGCCCGGGCCGGCAGCCATGTATCAAGACTATCTATATACCTGTATTATTATCTACCTTCCCTTCAAGCACCAAACATAAAAAATATTCTAATAGTCAGCTCAACGCCAAACGATCTCGCATCAAATGAATGACGCGTTTGTAGAAGCAATTAGTTATCTGAACTAGAGATTCCGCTGTGTGTAGAGAAAAATACTAACAGTCATATTTCTTACCAGTCCAGAGCACCTTTGATATACCCCATCGATTGGATAACAAACAAAGCATTTCAATGTTCGTATCTACACAACAGACTGGGAGTAATACTAACTATGCCTGTTGTTTAAGCGGCCATTTTGCTTCATTTTCTTTTATTTAAAATTTCACTTGAGGTCTCAGTACCCCCACCGGTCAGCTGCAACTGATGGATCGTCATAACACGGTCAACCCCTTGGCTGAGGCTTTCCTTTAGAAACCTGATTTTTTTTTATCTTGACATAACATCAATAGCGTGTAGAGGGCTGGAGCTTGGGTCTCAGCTCCTCTCGGAGAATGGGCCTGTTAGTCCGTCCATTGCCAGTAATCTAATGTACTATAATCTAGGTAGGTACCTGCCTGATAGAAGAAGCTCACAACGGTAACTGATTTCGAGTGTGCGAGGCGTGCGGTATCAAGGGATCTAAAGGGAATAAAAATTAGACTTTGTCTTCGCTGTTGGAATGGATCCCTTGGTCCTGGCTGTGCTTTGTTAGAATCGAATTATAAAAGTCTAGCGAAGTGGACGAAAACCGTAACCGTATCTAATCATTAACAGTAATAAAAACGTCAACAACATCGCTTGCAAATTTCACTAGATGAATCCACAACAAACATCACTTTAATATGCGCCTCAATACGGTCAGTAAAAAGCATCAAAACCCACCATACGTTTCATCATCAATAAATTATTAACTTACGCCCTAGTGGAAACTCACACCTCACAGCACTGCAAAATCTAACGTTACAATACTCTGATGGAAACTGAGGCCCGAACAGAGACTGATTCGGGATGCGGACACACAGACACGATACAATCGCATATACAGCCTCGCTGTCGCTTTGCTGCAAAGGGTTGCATGTAACACAATTGCAAGCATGCCAAGACCTCATTAATTACAGAAATTAATTCGTTGCTGAAGGCGGTTTTCGAACAATGAGACGCGAATGGATCGCGTGGGAAATTGTGCTGGAGGACAAATGCTCAACAATGGAGGGTGTCCGAAATTTATCGTTACATCTTCTTTTATGTCCACAGCTGTTAAATAAATCACATAAGCAAATCAAAGCAAAATAAACATGTTGTATAACTATTATTCTTCCCGATATCGATGATTTATTCAATACGCCTTCCGTCGGCATCGATAATCTGCTGCAGGCGGTTGGAGGACTCCTCGCAAGAGTCAAGCATGATAGCTTGGGGAATTTTTGCCTCATCGTGCAAGAGTCTGGCCTTCAAAGCTTCGAAATTTTTGTGATGAGAAGCTGAGACCTTGCTCTTCAATACGCGCCAAATGCTGAAGTCAAGGGGATCAAAGTCTGGAGATGAAGGAGTATTCAGTAAAAATATGCATGAATAGAAAAAAGTTTGTAACGATAATGATTCAACACCCTGTACTGGTCTATACCGTATCACGACGTACTCCTTTAAAAAAATGGAAAAGCGCTCAAGTAACGGGTCCTTTTTTTTTATTACAGCAAATTAATTGAAGAGAATGAGATGGAGAGATAGGAGTGCGGCCTGTCCGTGACCAAAATACAGATATCTGGGACATCACAGCACATTACAGGCACATATATTTTCGTCATGGAAAGCCTGTTACAGCGTGCTTGGTTGTGGGGTCACGCAGAACTTTGGCACAATCAACTCTAATTTATTCGATTTTTTAGTTTCTACCGTATTTTTAGTGTTTATTAATTGTGTTCTAATAATACGCCAATCGACTGATGGGTTCATGACTGTGCGGGCAATCACTGCGAAAAAGAAAAACTCATGTAGTTTTTATAAGATATACAAGATGTAGGGCACAGCGCTATGGTTGACATCCATGGAATTTATTGCCGGGCTCTGTGTTCGGCCATGCGGGGCAGGGGTTGTTCAAGATCGGCTGTAACTGGCTGAATGAGTCGCGCGGCGGGTGAACAGCGACTAGGGAAGTTCTGGACTCGCTTGGTGCTGCTTCGGGGCTTCCGTGACCGATGATGCTCGGGCGATGCCTTGCAATGAACCCTTTCTCTCACGGTGTGTCTTATACGCCACGCTACAAATAGTGTTATTCCTACCAGAAAGATAGCATTAAGCCGTGAAGTGACGCGCTGGCACCATAAAAATAATTTAATATTAATTATCAACCAAGTTCAAGGTGCTCAAGATCAGCAAGCAACGCTCCACACAGACCCATAACACTGCACTGCCTCCTCCTCTCCCCATCTCAGTCCCCTCCCCCCTACTGTCACCCGGGACGGGCCTCAAACACAGTAACATTCAAATTCTAAATTCAGCCTCTCGGTGCCAGCAAATGCATGACATTTTAAACTGGTGCTGGCGAGCGACGCTTCCATAATACTGCGCAGTTTTGCCTCCGTTATGGCCCAGCCAACAATCAGTTATTTTTTCGTCGACGGAGCAGCGCCAGACGTTAAATTAAAACAAATAAATAAATAAATGCGGGTGGGGTGTCCTGGCATTGCACATTTGCAGCTGCGGAGGATGAGAACAATGAATCGTGCGCCTCCCTCCCTTTCTCTGCCCCCTCTTGAATAAGTAACATTTGCAGGGAAGCCAAAGTTTACGAAACGGTTACGTCTGGTGGTGACTGGCATACATACGGTAAATGGTAATAAGGTTACGATGCTAGACTTTGCGCGGCTCAAATTATGAAAATATAAACATGTATATTGCAAGGATACGACACGATATCTAGCGATACGTATTAGATTAAACAACCATGAAAATATGTGCATCTGAAGGATATGCGCTATAGATAGGTAGTTTATTGCAATACATCTTACGCCGCGTCAACACGGAAATAGACACAGCTGAAGGATAGGTAGTGTAAGGTACCAAATAATATACATCTCATCAAGCAAATAAGAATATATTCATGCATAGTATTATAGTGTATGTATGGAGCTATATACAGTATGTAGGATAATTATTGTATGCTGATGATCAAGCAAGCACTAAGATGCATTACGCTACGTCAATATAAATATATATTGGAGATTATATAATAATGTATGAATCTGGCAAGCAGGAAATTCCATCTTGAGAATTAAAGGTAAGATAACGTTTCTGTAACATTGCTCTCATTTGTATAACTGCTCTAATTTCTAGCATAATTTTCGCGTAATTATATTGAGAAGCTAAAGGAGCAATCAGCGTCCGCATCGTTTGACTTCAAGCACTTCTATACATGCAACTAACACACAACAGCGTTTAATAACGTGTTGCGGAAATGACGGTCATGTAATTATTAACAAGCTAATAACATGTAGCTGAAATAGAGCACATCGTCGCATTTCAGCGTATGACAGCACACATGAAGCTGTTAACGGACGATTACGAGTAAGCCTAGCTGTGCCTGGCGGACAGGTATAAAGTTTATTTAAAGTTTAACATAAAGTTTATTTTTGAACTCGCCAAGGTCTATCCATTTTTAAAATTTCAATACTTGTGAGTTAGTTATTTGGGATTTATTAAATGTCCCTACCCACAACTAGTACGATCCAAAGCCATTAAGGAACAAAACGGGAGATCGACGACATAAGTCGACACAAGACGTTAAACAGGTTAAGAGAAAAGAAGAGCGAGACCTCTTTTAGTAAAATATACGCGTTTTACTCAGACATGACATTCATAAATCAAAGAGACCACTGCCGGTATTGTTAGTTCAACATAGCTCAACAAAAACAAAATTCTGCGTCTCACCCACACATAAAATACCAACAGACAGAGGGCGTACCGTGACATAACATTCACACTGACAGTGGGCAATTGGTGGTACACGATAACATAATTGCTAACAAAGCAGTGCGTCGTCTCGTTGCGACACATGGCAGAGCCAAGCAGCGAGAACAGTGAAGAGCGACTCCTTAAAAAAGCAACATGCTCCAGCGAGGCGATGTTGCTGGAATGTTTGCGTCTGTTAAAGGTGAACATCGAGCTAACTTCTAAAAGTCGCCTCGGACAAGACTCGGCTTGAGTTCTACGGCCGCCTCAACTGCGGCGAGTACTTAGCTATAGGGACGAGATCCAGAGGCGGGTGTTGTCTCTCGGCGGCCTCGCGCAGACCGGCTCTCTTTCTCGGCACCACGAGACAACAGTGCAGTTCTGGGCAACATGAATTGACACCAGTTCTGGGCAACATACGATGACAATGCAGTTCTGGACCACATGAGTTGACAATGCAGATTTGGGCAACATGAGATAGCTAACAATGCAGTTCTGGGCAACATGAGTTAACAATGCAGATTTGGGCAACATGAGATAATGCAGTTCTGGGCCACAAGACTTGACGATGCAGTTCTGGGCAACTTGAGTTAACAATACAGTTTTGGGCAACATGAGATAACATTGCGGTCGCGGGAAACATGAGATAACAATGCAGTTCTGGGCACTACGAGACATATATAGCACGGCAGTTCCGGGCATTCCGTAAGCACACGGCGACCTTCGCTCGTGACGCACTCGCTAGTTCTCTGTTTTAGGTAATTGACAGTCAACGAGATTCACACATTTCTAGAAACCAGAACAATCTTCACGGCACAAACGTAATTTGTCTTTGTTGATGTAACAGAATTGCACCATGTGATAATTTCAACATCTCCGCGCAATTAATTGTTTTCATTAACATTACCTAAATTGATCATGCTAAATTTCATGATGGCCTTTGTATTTCTAATTTCCTCTCTGCAGTTTAATTATTTTGAGTATATAAGAGTTATTCCTCATTAGCCAGTTAAGCGCTCAATCATATTTTAAATTGCACACCCATAGTAAATCTTCAAATATATACAAGTAGACTTAGTTACGCTAAACAGAAAGTAGCCAGGAAATGCCGTCAGTGGCAGGGAATTGGTTTGCCACAAAATAAAATAACATGCAAACGGTCAAAAAGTCACGCATAAAGCTCAAAGACCTACCTTAAGCCAGCGCAGTTCTTTCCGTATTGCATAGTGAGTATCTGGAATAGACTCTCCCCGAAGTTATCGGTGCGGAGACAGTCAACACGTTTAAAAATCCTCTTTATAAACATTGTGAGACACCCTCCGAAGCTACGAACACCTCCTCGAGGTATCATAAACTCTTAACGGCCAAAGCTTTGGAGGCCGCCTTACTCTATACTCATTTCTCTTCCGCCCAACTGACTTAACGTCTCCAAGCTCCGCGGATATGCAGCAGACATGTAAACGATACTGACATGATGGAATAGATCATAGAGGGCCGGGACACAAGTCCCGGCGGCTCTCTAGCAAGATGCCTCATGAGCCGTCTACTGCCGGCTACCTAATCTATACTCTTTGGCTTGTCCAACAGTAAATCTCGTCTTATCCACTGATAAAGTTGGATGGATTTTATCACGGAGCGTCTTGTCATACGCACTTAACAGGCTTAAAAATATTTCACTTTGCTCTCGCAGAAAAATGCTTGCCTCGGTACACTTGTGTCGGAAGGCAATCTTTTACATAAGCGAAAGGCATTCAGTAGGGTGCGTTGTGCTTGCAGTGCACGTAACCGCGTTACCAATTAAAATTTCCTGTCCCCGTTTGTGGACAGTGCAGTAGGTATTATGCTAAGAGTTACAGCTAAACGTTGACTTGGGACATTGGGAATGGGCCAGTTGATCAGTCCAGCTATCTATTCTATTAGGCCAAACCATTTATGCTCAAAATAAACTTTCAACGGGCTTACTCATCATTTTTTTTTTTTTGCAGTTATGAAAGTAAAAATGCGTACATGTTCCCATTTAAACAAACCACAGTAATGACACCGCGATATTTACACGCGGAAGATAAGACTACAATGTTACCAGGCTCCAGTATTGACTTCTGTTCAACTAAGCAAAGAATGCCTTCCTAATCACAAGCTCAAGCGCGTGGATAATGACTGAAAAGCTTCAACCAAGTTTCACAATTCAAACTTCCTTGTCAGACAAGAATAAACCATTTGCCTCGCTGTTCCAGCATGTCGTTCATTCAACTTTAGTTTTACACCGGAGTTGGGACTCGCTCCGCTCTCAAACTGTTCCATGAATCTCA
>LQNS02278176.1:246528-256829 GCA_001587735.2 Parhyale hawaiensis | reverse complement strand
TCTTTCAGCCCAAATTCGTTCAAACGAGAAAATTATCATAAATCTCGCATGGAAGAACGATTGATGTCTCGCCACTTGAAGAAACTGGCAATGAGAAAGAAAGTCCTGAGGAATTCCAATGTGACGCGGGCTTCTTTTAACAGGAACAAAGTCTTTCGGACGCCGCCAATAAATATCGCCACTTGAAGGGCCACAGATAAATCAAGCGGGCAAAATAACTTTGAAGAACACTGTCAAGTCCAGATAAGCCAGAGAGGGTAGCCATATATTCAAATCCTTCAGCCTGAGATTGCATGCAATTCTAGAAAGCGGGCTAGAGACCGACAGTCGCCAACGGGTGGTGCGCGGCCACCAAACTTTGGAGAAACTGAATGCATAAATCACAGTAACCATTGCTGGTGACAGCACTTCTCGCTACAGCCTAAAGTAGATCGCACAGTCGGGACATGCAACGCTCAATTTATGCAATGGGGATCCTGTAATAGACCGGAGAGTTTAACTTTGCGCGGCAGGAAAGGCGTCTCGATCGCCGTGTCGCGACCTACATACGTACACCAAGACAATTCTCTTTTTCAGCGGCTCTTGAACCTGACACCATCAAATAAAACTTCACTCTAATACGCAACAGTGGCAGGACGTTAGAGTGTCAAACTCGCAGACGCTAGAACTGGAGATCGAGCCTGGCCTGCGTGCCAGACAGGTGAATTCGCGCGGTGCTTGGTTTGCTGAGTCGGCATTTTCCGAGTTCAGACGCTAATGTTTGGGCACTGATCTCATATCTGAAATGGGGATGGTAGGGGATCGGTGCTGTCACTTGGGCCTTCCGTCCCTGACGCCACAGCTCTAACAATCTGCAGTTGACTGCAGTGTGCACGTCTCTGGGATCAGACGACATAACTACAGAGCAAACCAGTGAATGCTCCCTATCGTTGGGGAAGGGAGGGGATATGGTCAAATTTACCTTACGTTTACAGTGATCTAAGAGTAAGCTACCTGTTTCAACAGTAATAAATTACACATCACTTTCAGCATAGGAATAGTAAATACCTTCTACGAAAGAGAGCGTCATTGGCGATTCATGCATTTTGGACCAGGAAGCATGGGCCCCACCAACAGACTGAGTGAAAGAAAGCTCCACGTGGTGGGCAACATGCTAGCGAGAAAGTTTGGTCACTGTTTTACAGAGATCAAATATTAACTGTTTCGCCGCTACCGCTACCCTATGTACTGTAACTCTATCTGGTAAACTTTTCGATTATTCAGGATCTGAATTCAGTATAAAAAACAACCATTTCCTCAGAATCGCTTCCGAACAACTGCCGAGGGGCCATTATCTTATGACCCCATTTTCCCTTTCATTTAAAACGCAACGCGTATGCAGTCATCGAATAACAGCGAGACTCCGTGTCGTTCCAAAGCGAAAGTACGTCTGCAAATACGGGCCTGCTCAGCTTGGCCCCAAAGGAGTTCTGTGAGCGGCCGCACTGCGTGGGGGACGCGGCGTCCTCATGCTTGTTTGTGACTGCAGACCCTCAACCAAAGCATTGAGCGAAACGACAGTAACATGGAGTTTACACTAAAGAATAGCTAGCTTCTCGTTACTCACCCTTGATCACAAATAGGTTTCTCAAGGCTGGTGCACATACAAGTCAAAAGGATTGGGAACTACCCAATTGCCGAACTAACTCTATTTCCGAACAAACAGCTGATATTTGACATGCTTGGGTAATAATCATATCGAATAATAACTGTTTGTTCGGAAATAGAGTTAATTCGACAATTGGGTAAGTCCCCTATGTTCCTTGAACTAATTGTCCAAACGTGTTGTTGAGTTCTCGTGACCACAGGTTTGAGTAAAGGGTGAAGACAACTGGACCGCAACCATGACTGCGAACCCACACGAACTGGTTCGTGCTGCGGATATAAGCCAACACCTCAACTATGGCGTCATCGAAGGAATGTTGAATGACCTCCCCCTTCCCTACCCCACCCATCTCTATGGAAAGTAAGTGCCCCCACGGCGGCTGTGCATACCGATCTCTGCTGAGTCAGTGAGCCTAGCGTCCAAAGAGCTCACATGCCTTGCATGGCATTGAACCTAGAACCACTGGCATCTAACTTCAGTAGGCTAGCTAGGCTGCTGTTAACGTGGGTTTAGCAAACAAGGCGTAAAATGTTAGATGCCTAGTTCAGTTTGAACAGCAAATGCCGTTGGTTAAGTTCCAGACCTCTTTTCAAACTTGCACGTAATTATAACTCAACATTTGTTAGAAGTTTGAACTATTGAAATGGACACAGCAACCCAGTCGGACGTGACGATGACGAAACTCGTTTTTTCGCTAGCGCGTGCACAGGCTCACAAGAGATAATTTGGTTGTGTCAGTGCGTTATGCCTCTGAAAGTTTGGTGGGCATATATGTACATAACTATCAATCAACAGTCACTACCACTATTTTATTTAGACTCTGAATTAAACTGTAAGCAAGCTGCAGCCTCCCCTCCCCTCTTTCAGGAGCCACGAGCCGCCACTCTCGAGCGCTTACAGTTTATTACGATGCCTCACATACGCCTCCGCAGCTTCTAACCCCTCCTTCGTGATTCATTCAATTCCTAATTGCTGCATCCCTCAGAGGCAGCTTTGTTCCATTATTCTCCATAACCAATCAAACGTAACGGGTCATTCCCTAGCTAATCTGCTGCAACTGATCGTACTTGCATTGTCATCCCATTGGCTGGTTTTCCATTAGAATTTTAGATTTGTTCTTTTTTTTCTTTGCTGCGACTGAAGGAGGCGAGAGATTTTTTATTGTATAATTCTTGGAAAAACTGTAAAAGTTCGGAGCTGGAGGTGGCCTGGGGTTCGGCTTCCTCTGAAAATCGGTATGTCGGTCAGTCCGTTGCATTTTCTAACCTACGATTCTATTATTATGATCTTAATAACAGATTAAGGTACAGAATGGTGCAGCAAACTTCTGTGGACGTGGTAAGTGCTGTTACTAACCGAAAACATATAAATTTAACTGGCTTCATCTTGTGTAGGAAAATCAATTAAAGTCTCCAAAAATTCCTATTGTCCTATGACCAACCTTCCATAACCGCCAGACTAAGAGCTGCGATTCTCGATCGTTATTCGCATCAAAATTTTATTTTTGACCCAAAGTCACAACTCAGACGTTTAGCGTTTATATATATCAGTTAAACCTAATCTCAATGGTTTATCTCGGCAGAAGTAGGTGAGGTCGAAGACGCCCATATTCTAAAGTGTTAGGTTTATCACTAGCTACCAAAGATTCACCAATGTTGCTGTCAACGCGCACGAGCGCGTAAGGACCGTATAAAGGGATAAGCTCTGCACAGAATATTTGGGGTTGAACTTTGACCTATATATTGTATTTGGAGGGCTGATTCCACAAGTGCAGTACCGGTTATAAGATGGTGCAGTCAATTTTCTTCGGAGAAATACAGGAGATTACGGCTTTGACATAACAGCGCTCTCATTAATAAAGTGACAATATAACGATTCCCAAAATCACTACTCGTTAAATTTTCATCCCAGTTACTGTCGAAACCTTTGGTCCCTTGGAAGCAGAGACGGTGATTTTATTACGGAGATTTCGAGGCGCCTAATTTTACTTTCGAGAGATTGAGATCGAGAGCTGGGACCTTTTTCTCCCGCTTTGGGGTGGTGGGTCATATAAGGGAATGCTCTTTCTCTCTCTGTTGTAGGTACGTACCCACCATGGGTAGAGGGGAAGTTCTCTTGGTCTAGGTTGGTGAACTGACGCGTGGGGGGGGGGGCGTCCGTGCGAGACCAACTCCAATATTCGGAATCAGAATGGTTTTATGGCCACAGCCATTAGCGTGTTGGGACCTCTGACCTGTGCTGACGGCCCGCAAATAAATATATAGTGGGTGGAGGCCATAAAAATACAACAAAACGAATCGTATTACATCTTAACAAACAAGTTATGGGGCAATTTCGCAACCAATTGTAGGACAACACGAATATTTTGGACGGAAGCTTACTGGTTTCAGGAAAGAGAAAACAAGAGAAATCTCGTGTTATGACACAAGGTAGCTCAAGTATGAATAAGTGAAACTGCGTACACTAACAAAAAAAATTATATCACGAACCCAGCACGCTTTTCTGGGCAATAATGGCAAGTACCTGCCTTGGCGTGCTGGTGAAGTTTTGCGTGCTGGACATATGTACTAGTTATATAGGACAGCACTCCTCTCAGTACATTTTTAAACATTTAAACAGAGCCGTAATATTGGCAACATTTCTGATGGAGCGGAAGCATCGGCTTTGACTTCAGTCTAAGAATGACCATACTAGCTCCTTTACTCACCTGTAGCTCATCTAACCTCAATGTTTTGGTCCGTCAATTCTAAGACATAGCAGTCGATGCACATCGGTTCTATTTACCAAAGGTGGAAACTTGTGGTCCCCGTCCTTTGATTTTAAAAATACCCCAAAAACTCGGACCTGCTGTTCTTTAAGAAAAAAGTTGACATAATTTTTTTAGCTCAGAGCACAAACTCTTAATTGATCGGTCTATCATTGATCTGTCTACTAACGTCAGAACGCAAAAAAAAATTATTGTCAAAAACATGTCAACGGGTTACTAAAGATTTTAACGGAACAAGTAATCACTCTACAATCTAGAATGTTATCAATTTTCTACCGAGCCTTGAAACAGCACCGGTACTAAAAGGATTAACTGCAAGTACTTGAAAAGATATCCAGTCAATTAACAACTCGGCTTGGGCTGTAATAGAAAAAAAAATATTTATTAAGAACACATCTCTGTTATAGCAAGAGATTTAAACGTATATATCATTGTAGTCCTCACAACGCGATCTGGCCAGCATAAACCATTAGAATTTAAGACGGAAAAATATCACGTCATCAATCCATTGTGAATTGTCGTTCTCTAAAAACGCCCCTTTGATGCAAGCAGTTGGGAACATTTATCCACAAATTTACCAGTGCTCGTTACAGTTCTAATTTATTTCTATCATTTCATGGTGAACTGTTTTCACACGCTGAAACAAAATGTTATACCCTTCATTAAGGAAATTCAAAGAGAACGGCGATTTCGTGAGAGGAATAAAAGCAATGCTGCCCATATTAGCTAGAAATAATAATGCCGATGCAAATACACCATTTTTGTAGTTGTAACAGCACCGTCCTCTGTGCGTGTAATTTTTATGGAGTAAGCGAAGCGACGCAGAACAGCAATGGAAGACAATTATGGATGGGAGCTTTGATCCGGACGATCAAATTTCCTCCGCGTCCACAAAAATTTGCCCATTCCATCGGAGCTCTTCGCTCCCAATAGATGGATTGCACCCAACTGCCGATGTGCTACTTGATGTGGATGAGCGCTTCTTTACGCGCGAAGGACGATCCAGTAAGAGAAACTGACCTAGTTGGCGCGACCGGTGCAGTTCTCGAAAATTATTTAGTTACCACATGCGATCTAGTTACCGGACCCAATCCAGTTGGCCCCCACGGTAGCAGCATGCTTCTGTTCTCAGCTCTAAAACCTTGTATCGCTCGCACGTTCGATGCCCAGCCAGGCACGCGAGCTCTTTGCAGATCTTGGTGTGCTGACTCGGCAGTTGTGCGTGCAAGCACAACAACGTGGCGAAACTGCCTTCCTCAGAGATGAGGGGGGTTGGGGTCTCGGTTCATTTGTTCCTTCCGTCAATTGGGCGCCATCGTTCTTGGTGACCCGAGGTCGGCTGCAACTACACTTACTCGTCTGGGGCCAGTGGGCCTATACCCGCAGCACAAACCAGTGCATGCGGGTTTCCCAGGTGAGGGTGTGGTCTAAATTTACTTGACCTTTTACCGGAAACGATCTAGTTATTGGACCCGATCCAGTTCTCGATACGAATCTACGAGTTGCCGCATTCGATCAAGTTAGTGAAACAGATACAGTTACCGGAGCCGATCAAGTTAATGGAGCCGATCCAGTTACCGGAGCCGATCCAATTTCTGGAACTGATACAGCTACCGGAGCCGATCCAGTTGCTGGAACTGATACAGCTACCGGAGCCGATCCGGTTACCGGAACCGATACAGTTACCAGAGCCGATCCAGTTACCGGAGCCGATCCAGTTGCTAGAACTGATACAGCTACCGGAGCCGATCCAGTTGTTGGAACTGATACAGCTACCGGAGCCGATCCGGTTACCGGAACCGATACAGTTAACAGAGCCGATCCAGTTACCGGAGCCGATCCAATTACCGGAGTCGATCCGATTACCGGAACCGATCCGGTTACCGGAATCGATCCATTTACCGAAACCAATACATTTACCGGAACAGATATAACTAAAGCACTCTGAGAGCGCATACCTCCGCCAAGCGAGGCAACGGTAGCCAAAAATTCAAATTGGCACTGAATTTTCCTTGTATAAACTCCAATATCTAATCATTTGTGTCTTTCGATAGTAATAACAGCTTGTGCAATTTTCTTGAAGATCCGTTCATAGATTTTTGAGTTATACTGCTAACAAAAGTTATGACAAACATGAGTCAAACATACAAACGAACAAACCGATCTGCACTAAAATTTAATCATTCATGTATTTCAACGTAATTAACAACCCGTATAAATTTCATAAACAGCCATTCGTTATTTTTCCAGTTATTGTGCTAACAAGCACATAATTAAAAGCAGTGACAAACGAACGAACGAACAAATGGATCATTACCAAAATTTGGTCATGTACTCTTTGTTATATACCTAACAACTCATTTTAATTTCATAAAAATCCTTCCATAACTTTTTGAGTTATGGCATTGAGAAAAATGAGGCAGACAAACAAACCAACGGATGGACATATCTTCACCAAAAGTTAATCATCTGTTCCTCCTAACATACCTAACTATCCCTGTAAATTTGGTCCAAACCGGTTCAGAACTTTTTGAATTATTTTGTTGACAGAAAGACAAACACGACGAAAACATAACCTCCTTGGCGGAGGTAATTATCTCAATATCGACGTCGGCCACAAACTTACCCGACATTTATGTATGCCGATTAATTGGGTAAATAATAGTATATGCCATAGTTTTAGTTTTTACATCTATAGGGTTCAAGCAAACTTTTGTTTTTCGTTCAACTAGCATTAGTAGCATCACCACGAAACATAATATTGCAAGATTTAGGGTTGAGTATCGCTGGTAAATGAGGCAGATGAAATCCAAAGTGAATAGAGTAAAGGACAGCTGGTGGTGCGTCACCTAAGCAAACTTACGCCACAGCCAGTCACAGGAGTCAATCTTCTGGTACTCGGAAACCTGCCGAAGCGCCATTGGCGGAGACGGACTGTGACGTCACGCGTCACTTTGTCAGTTCTATTCGATGCGGATGACATGCACAAATGCTGATCACTTAGACGGTGCCGTAGACCAGTATTTAAAATAGCAATTCCAGCATTGATGGCCGCAAAAATGTAGAAAAGCTGCAGCCAAACACCAGAAAACTAAGATACAGCCACAGCAGACCTTCTCTGATTCACCATGGCTCCTGTACCAGGAGAAGGAACTGATTGTTTAGATAACGAAAGAAAAAATAATACGCAGCATATAAATCAAACTAGCGTAACGTTTTTGAATCATCGCTCTACAACAGTTTCGTTTAAGTTCTGAAAGCAGCACAAGTGGAGCTCAAATGTTTTCATACAGCGTTTATGTACAGCAAACTGGTTATCAGATATGCAGATGCAGGTTGAAGGTCAATGACTTTCACTTGGTATTACTGTAATTTAACGTGGGACCAAGACTGTTCGAAATTTATCTTAGATAGTTGCATAGATGGAACAACACGCCAACTTCCAGGGAGGTGTCGAGTCCCAGGCTCCAGCCTCTCAGAACAGTTATTACCGTTCAAAGAGGATGCAAACAAAACAGATATCTAAGGGAAATCTGCAGTGAATGAAGCGACAACGCAAGTATGATCAGTTGCAAAAGATTAATGGGGACAATTTCATGAGAGAACCAACTGAACTAGCTCAAGGTGCCTACTACTTCTATCGCAAAGAACTTGCCTTTCAGTCGTCAAAATCTACACCTCACTAATTAATGCATGTGGTATCTGTGAAAAGTTTCAACGGTTCGTATAAACTTAACGAGTATCTACCTAAGCGATAACGACAGCAACTCGAGCACACTACAACCGCCAGCATCATCTGCACATTTGTTCCGTCACAATGAAGATCACACCACAAATGCCAGCATCATCTGCACATTTGTTCCGTCGCAATGAAGATCACACTACAAATGCCAGCATCATCTGCTCATTTGTTCCGTCACAATGAAGATCACACTACAAATGCCAGCATCATCTGCACATTTGTTCCGTCGCAATGAAGATCACACTACAAATGCCAGCATCATCTGCACATTTGTTCCGTCGCAATGAAGATCACACTACAAATGCCAGCATCATCTGCTCATTTGTTCCGTCACAATGAAGATCACACTGCAACCGCCAGCATCATCTCCACATTTGCTCCGTCACAATGAAGATCACACTGCAACCGCCAGCATCATCTGGTTGAATGTTGAATGTCAGGGACCTCCTCTCATTGGGTCAATAGAAACCCATTGACTCCGAACCCAATTGTAGCGCTTGCTACGCCCGCGCCATTTCTTATTATGTGGGAGAGATTCCTTGGACGAAAGCGATGAAACTGTTTTCACTGTGTTGCACAGGTATGAGGAGCCGGTGGTGGGTGCTGCCCATGTTTGGGCAATTCCCCCTCGCGGACAAATGCCTTCCCGAACACCTATCGGTAGGCAAACTTGCTCTTTAGACCTCTTACTTCTTTAAAAAATTGTCTCTACGCGTTGGAAATATATAGGCTGTATCTATCTACGATAGAAATCCTTTATGTCCTTAAAAATATCAATAGGGCGTACGATAAGTCATAAGTACCCTATAGTGCTACATAACGTAGCGTAACAAGCAGCTAGATTATATGAACCGACTGTAAACTCTATTTTAAGAGGTATAAGATTGCGTCCTTGGAAGTCTCACAGGTAATCGATTAAGGGTCAACGCCTGAAACTCAAATCAACGGATCGATGCCACGGCACCTGGCTGAAGTTTCGGTGAAGTCAAGCAGCAAAGGCTTGATCTCGGCGCCCAATCGAACATGCCCTGAATGACGGCAACATGCAACGCTCCCGTTTCCTTCATTCTGCTGCGTGCATGCTTTTGTTCATAGTGATAGCACTACAGTTTCCTTCAGTAATCTTCTACTCACCTGAAATAATTTGATCCCACAGAATGAATTCATTCCCATATCTATGCTACCAGGTTTATTTCAGTCATTTTCAGCACTTGAGATTTTTGGAAGAGCAGCGGCCCCTTGCCATGCAGTAGAAGAATTTTCTCCTATCTATAATCCTTCACACCAGAACGGAGACCAACTAATAATTGTTCTAGCGGGAAGTTATCCACGGGACGATCGCATAGTTCACGGGTAATTAGCGTGATCCATGAAGACTACAGATATTTTCTACTGGGCGTCCGCCCTTAGTAAACATAATCATACAGTTCATGATATGTTTATATCTTGGAAACCCTGATAATAACCACAGTATTTTTTTCGGTGTAATTAGGCAAATTCATAGCAAAGTATATTTTCACCCAAACAATTCGTTAGCTCACCGTAGACGGGATGCTAGTAAAGAGTCTGAGAAATTTTCTCGCACAACAACGTGCAGAGGTCAAAATGAGTGGTTAGAAAATTTGATAGCCCAAATTTTCCATTGTTCAGTTATCCATACCTATAGCTCTTTTATAAAGTCTATCGATGACAGTCAGGTACCGGTAGTTGGATTCTAAAACCACCCAAAGTAGTCTGAATTTTTACCGTGTATAATTCGCGCGGCAGTTTGGCTTCCAATAGCGAAAAATGAACTGTTGCGCATGTGGGCTGAGCTACGCGCGTAAATGGACGAAAAAGTCTGATTGTATCTCTCACATCAGCAATCATCAGCTATTATATACTATCAGAAGTATAGCATACATTTGCAGACATCTGATAATAAACGTTACACACAGCACAATCACGGTGCCGCTTGAATACGCTTAATTATTATTATTATTATTAAAACTTCACGCTTGAGCTCCCACGGACAGGTAATACAACGCAAATGAAGCATTTGCAACACCGGGAAGCCCAAAACGCTGCTAAAGGAAATCTAGCAAAAAACCATTAACAGCAGACTTAAAAGCCTCCAGGCCAACACGACCAAAAGCCGATGCAGGCAA
>LQNS02278176.1:235728-245771 GCA_001587735.2 Parhyale hawaiensis | reverse complement strand
AAAGTTGAATCGTCGGCATAGTTGATCATCGTGTTTTCAAGCGAAGAAAACATGTCACTAGTATAGAGAACGAACAACAGCGGGCCAAGCACACTGCCCTGAGGGACACCAGACACTACCGCAACTGAGGCACTCAAGATGCTGTCAACAGACACTCTCTGCGTTCGCTCAGAAACAAAATCGCGAATGATTGACAGAACCCTACCACCAACACCAAAGGACTCCAGCTTGTACAATAGACCACTATGGTTAATTCTACATATTCTAATGAAGGTATGTTGCTTAATTAAGGGCTCTTGCAGCTCAATAAACGTGCAGGGTCGGGAGTTCAACACTGAACAACGACAATAAAATGAAGGTCTACACTAGAGATCGATAGAAAAAAAAACCGTGTTTTACATGTTGCAGCATTTGTAGCATATATTTGTAACGATCTGCAACTGGCGTAGTTGACTAGCATACCTACTTCTTCAAACTGACTAGCTTCAACATCCCCGAAACTTCAATGGCAAGCGTTGAATTTGCACAAACGAAAAATGTGAATTAACGAATCCAACGCTCACCACTGAAGAGTATGATGAGTTAACGCTCAGCGAATTACTTTAGTTCACCTCGACGAAACTGAACAAATCCAACACGTCCAGTATTAATTACCGCGAGGGTGACGAAGTCATGCAGTACTTAAATCACGGCTTGCCTGTGGGTGTGCGGGCGCCAGTTTTCCAGGGGTACGAGACAAAATAATGCCGGGGACACATTATAAAATTGCACGCTCAACTTACGAGCGGACGTTGAACATTAAGTTCGCACATCATCCAGATGCACCATGAAAGTCGATATCATAGCTACGGTAGCATGAATTACGTGCGAGCTGAACGACCGGTCCTACGCTAAGCACTGACAGTGTAGAGTGGCTCCGGCAGCAGTAATAACATTAATCAATCACAAGTATTTCAGCATTTGTTTCTATTGCGTGCACTGCGGAGATACTTCGCTGCTGACTCTTCCTCTGGGCGAAAATTTAAACTCTGCGTCGAGGGCCATCCAGCATCGACACCCGGCACACGTGAGGTGGGGTGAACAACTCCACCTGGACCTCGCCTTAAGACGCCCAAGGCATTCATGTTAATGTTGATTTAATTCCCTTCTCACCTTCCTCGAGGCCCGCTGTGGTGGAGCGGCAGCGAGCGCAGTATTGGCAACAGTATGTGGCTTGCGTTCGCACTGCGGACGCCGGAAGTAAAGTCGGTTAGGGGTTCAGGGAACAGTGTTGTCGCGTGCGGATAGTGGATAGCCGAGAGGGCTTGATTATTCTTAAATAATAATAATAATAACCCTTATTACGTTTTAAATCAGAAAACAAATGTAAAACAAGAAAAAAACGGCGCGGGGTACGAAGAAATTTGAGGTGCGAATCGGAATAGTCAACACCACCAACGCTCCAGCAATTGGCTCAGGCCACGTCCCCTACAGTGAATGCAATCAAGTTATTGAAAGGTGAGGACAAACATCTGAAGTGTAAGGGCAGTCAAGAGGATGGCCGCTCCGATTGAACCGAATCCCGCGAAAGCGAAAGCACTACCACTTCGTTTCAGGTTGCAGTTAAAAATCTTCCGAGTTTGTGTAAACACAGAAAAATACTGCATTGTGCACGTACACATCGAGCAACTCAAGCAGAAGTGGCTGCATGTATGCACGGGGGCGAACAGGCAAGTTCAGAGGTTGACCCTAGACGTCCTTGAAATTAGATGGTATTGAGCAGAGGTTCATGTTTCGACGCCGAGGGTTTGTAGACCCAGGAATGGATGAATAAACAATGGTTGCGAAATGGACTGTTGCGCATGGGTTGCCTGCCCTATACGATATAAGCACGGTACAAAGTTATCATTATATAAAGAGTTTTCCCGTCGTATTAGATACGGAGACTATATAACAGCAATTTAATTTGTGTTCAGTGGTATAGTTTAGAAGTCGAGTCAAACTCAGTCGAGTTGTATTAGAATAATCTTGGTCAGGTGCACCGCGTCAGACAGGAAGGAATTAAGGGGCGCACATCTCTAACTCAACACGACTCGGCTGAACGAATT
The DNA here is from genome assembly GCA_001587735.2 of Parhyale hawaiensis. Lineage (NCBI taxonomy): Eukaryota > Metazoa > Arthropoda > Malacostraca > Amphipoda > Hyalidae > Parhyale > Parhyale hawaiensis. The sequence continues at coordinate 243,684 of LQNS02278176.1, read as the reverse complement.
CGCTTAGCTGTGCGGCACAAGGAAAGAAACGAACAGAGAAAAGAGATATTCAGCAGATGTTGCAGGTCGCCGAAGTTCCTGCAGACGAGGTTAGTTTTGTAAAGTTAGGTAGGTTTTCTATGATTTTCGCTTCTGTTTCGCGAAGTGGACCGCCGAATGGTGGTAAGCGACCCTCGTGGTTGCCCCAGAAGGGTTACTCCGCACGTACGTTTCATTCTGTCCTCTTCGGTACTCACATTTCCCCTTGGATTCCTAAGACCCCAATAAATTCTGACAGGGAAAGGGCTCGCCAGAATACCCCTGAGGACAGCACAGTACAAAGATATCCTAGGGTATAGAATGGGTTATAGATACAGCAATAACCGCTAAGGAAATGTGAAATTGAAGAGCAGTAATACATATAGCTGTCCCTAACGGAATTCAGAACGGCCCACCAAGCTCTTGGCCGGCCAAAAGTCTAATCGTAATGAGTGCCATAATATAACAAAACGTTGCAGCAAAACGTAATTGTGTCGATATATATTATACTCCGAGTTCCAACTATACATGACGTTTCAAATTATACGTTTCTCTATACGCAATTTTCAACAATGCTACCAATATTTTACTTCACCATTGCACAAGGGTAGCACGTCATTCATCTTCCAGAAAGATGCGCACCAGAAATATCATTCGTTCCATTTAAAAGAAATATCTTTAGAGACAAAAAAGCGCGTAAACCTAGTTATCAGGATAAATAGTATTAACCCAATAGCTATGTATATAGGTACAAATCTCATATGGAGGCTGTGACCAACATATTAAAAGCACAGCGTCCTCAGGTCTTCATTCCTAATATCAACATGACAAAGTCAAACCACAAGCCTTTAGAGCGACATTTACTCATCAGTTAAGGACGCAGATCGCTCCAGGTACAACAACGAAACACTGGCTGGCTAAATGCACTTGATGCCGAAGACGTATAAAAAATGACGGTGACAGCGCTTATCTACCAAAACGCGTCCAACAAGCTGCTGTCTTGGACTGCAAACAAACTTTTTCAAAAAGCAGTTCTGATCAAGGTAGTAAAGAGAAGTCTGGAGCTACGAGCACACACGGTGGTAAGAGGCACGACTACAATTTCAGAGAAAAAAAGTTTAACGGACACGGATCAGGCTATGAAACCTACAGAATTGCTAGACAATCCAGTGATGCATAAAGAACACTAAAAAACGTACTTTGGAGATAGTCCTGGCCATACATTGCTGAAAACGTTTCTGTAATATGCAGGCAACAGTACAGATTAAATTCAATGACCAGTGATTCGACGGTGTGATCAGGACGGTTATTATAGTTAATTCACTGTCAGCAGTTTTTTTTTTTTCATATTTTCTGAGTACCAGGTTTCGTCTTCAAGGGGCATTACCATCCGTAAATCCCTATCACGATTTCAATATGAACGATCTCGACGGTGAAACTCCGTTGAAATTATTCTGACCAACTCTAAGACATATGCGTGGGTAATACTCCGATCATTTACGCATACTGCGAGTTTCGGTCGTCAGTTTTTGGGACACGGCGTACAAACTGCCAGTGTAGTAATGCAATGCTGGTCGCCCACGAGAAATTAATGAAAAAGAATGTCACATGAGCGCCGACCTCTCAGTTATTCCAAACTACCCAGTAAATTCGCGTGCGTGCAGATGTATTGGAAACTAATCTTTCGTGTTAGATAAAAGTAATTTAAATTGTTATTTTCATCTGACGAACTCTTCAGACCTCGACTATTGAAAGAACGACCTCCTACGGCCTTTCAGTTGTTAGCTTATTAAAATCTCCAGTACTAAAATATCACACCGTGAAAAGGTCAGCGAGGCTACGAGACCAAAATAGCCGTAGCAATAAATGCCATCGACAAAACTGTAACGTATGTACAAACTCTCCTACCAAATCCCTCCCTAAAAACACTTATCTCCGAGGCATGTATCTGAGGCAAATAAATACAATATGAACTCGAGCAAAAGCTTCGCTGAGAAACTCCAAACATCATTCCCAGTAAAAAAAAATTATCCTACTTACGCCTGTTTTATAACAAGTCCAGATCTCCGCGCCGAAGGCAAGAGAAAAAAAAGCAGAGGTAACGATACAACACAAGAGTAGATACCCATGAAATCTGTACTTAATTTCTAGATCAATGGTGCAAAAACCTCAAGAGTTGATTTAACGATTTCGCATTATATGTTTCAATGCTTAACCTAACATAATTGTTCATAGCAAGCACAAGTGCGACAACTCATTGAAAGAAAACTGTTAAAGCGAACACATAACGAACACAAAGTTAACTGAAGTACTCACAGAGAAAAGATACAACTTAGGGAATGGGCCCTAAAATTCTTACCTACAAACACTTAGTTTCAAAAAACCATAAACTTGTTCTTCGAAAACAAAAAATAAATAAATCGTTGTACCTATTCGTTGCTTTGACTCTCAAAAAAAAAATAATAATAATAATAGTGTCCAAGCTGTAGAAACCAAATCATTCTGGCTATCACCAAGTCAGCGTTCATAAATTGTAAGTTATATAATTATCTAATTATGATTTAAAATGATTAATCTATCGCCAATTAAAAACTTTTTTAAAAGTGCAAGGCAATCACCACACAAACTTGATCTTTATCAGGTAAAATGTTTAATTGTCTTAGGCTTTTATCACCTAATTATTGTCTATAAGTCCTAAGGCACCATAACTTAAAAAACTAAGTCGTAGAAACTTAATCTTTATCAGTTAAGCTGTTCAATAGCCTCAGCCAATTATTGTCAAAAACTTCATAGATCTTCTGCTGTCATTGTCTCAGCATTGTTCCTCAGCGCAATAAGAGGATCTTCAGACGACGTCCAGGTGACGTTGTCCACGTCACCTCCCGTGAGTGGAGCCACTACGCTTGGCTTCTTCTGTTGGTCGGTCGCTGTTCAAAAATATTATGCTATTATCTAAAACACCTTCAAATACCTTTGATTTCCATCATCTAAGTTGTTTTCCAATTCAAAAGCGTGCAAAATTGTAACGTATTTACTTTTTAGCTCACCCTCACCAAATGAAATTTCTATAGAGCACTCAGGTTATCTGCATGAAGATGGTAGCCGACTGGAGTTAGCGGGACTTGCAGGCAGTCCAGAGCGCTTTCCACTACAGGGGCGCGAGGAGAATAATTGAATTTGGGAGTAAATATAACACCGGGCATCTGAAGGCAGCGAGTGAGAGGTGTCGGTAGACACGACTGGGCAGTGCCAACTGCTGGTGCCATCGAGGGTCATGTGGCATCATGCGGGCAGCGCGACAACATGATCGTCATGACTAGCTAACATAAAAGAGCAACTAAAAAATAAATGACGTTAAGCGAGAAATTCAGAGGAATAATCATGTAATCAATCCCAAATTACAATGAATGACGGCGACGGTTGAAGGGAAAAATAAAAAAAAGGGTCTGATGAACTATTACAATTCTAGCGAGAAAGTGCAGTAGTAAACTCAAGACGAACGCACGTGAAAATGTAACAGAAAAAAAAATTATAATCGGCGAGGAACGCAAGTGAATGCCAGTCGTGGCTGAAAGAGATAAATGTAACAGGAAGCGTAATCGATCATGACGAAAGCAAGCAAGAAATTCATAAGTTCAGGAATAATCTCGCCATTAGTACACTGAAAGATCATGACGGCTGCAAGAGAGAAATGCAGACGCAAAGATAAGCAATCATGATGACTGTGCGAAATATGGTGGCAACAGTGAACGATCCTGATGACATAGTAAATGAGAAAAGCAGAAAATAAAATCAACAATAAAAGTGCAAAGGCTGCCACAAAAGCGAACAGACATACTGACTACGATCGGACTGTAGACGGAAACATAAGAAAATCATTATAACTTCAGAGTCTGACAAGAAATCCAACGTTTAGCTATAAAAAAAAAACTCGACAATCTCCTATAACAGGGGTTCCCAATCAGGGGCGCGAGATGACTTTTGAAGGGGTGATAAATCTTGTTTTATTCGTATCTCATTCAAAAATAAACGTAATTTCGTTGCATGACAATGCGCATAATTCACTTTATTTGTCGTCGTCATCATACGGGTTATGGATGTAGTTGAGGGTGCAATAACATTTTAAAAGTCGTAGAGGGGGCGAAGCATCGAAAACGCAGGGAATCACTGACCTATAACGTTTGCTCGCAACATGAGTTATCGAAAGGTGGGATGAACACGTATTTTGAATACCAAATGCAAGATCATGAGCTGAACACTTGGAATGTGTGAGATCGCAGGATAGTGCAACGAGACTTGAGATGCAAAATTGGATAACCTTCAAGAGAAGAGGAGAAATTCTTTCGTTTAAAAGTCACAATCAGAACTTTACGTAATCAAGGGCGATACAATACATTAGGTTGAACAATTAAACTTTAAGATTGTTAGAATCAATGACGGTAAAGAAAAAAAATGCATCCGCATTTGGCTTTAACTAACAAGAACAAATCCTTGTAGGATGCACGAAAGTGTAATGCACAGTAGCTTGCCGATGGCTGACTTATAAAGTCATCCTGTACTTTTTTCCATCTAAATTTCATCCAAAACCGATAAGTTCTCACCATCCCTCCTACAAAAATATATACGCCCAGGAAGCATATGTACTTAAGTAGAGGCTGGCAATCGCCAGGCTGATGCAAATGTTTAATGAATATGGACTCAAGTTCCAAAGTAGCCCACGTAGAAGTTATAAGACCTACACATTCTTAATGAACCCGAAGTTGAGGGAAGAAGTTGTAAGATCCATGTGAAATGATTAACGCTTATAGAGGCTAGCGGACCAACTTATCGTACCAAGTTACGTACGTGTATGATACGGTACCTACAACTCGAGGCACAATGTCGAACTAGAAAATACAAATAAATAATGAGCAAAATAGAGAAATACAAAAATCATATTAATAATACAATGAAGATAGAGTTATAAAGCAGTTACCTCTGCTGATACGCCGGGATTGACTTTTGGGGCAGACAAGGAACAGTCCGGTAAGTTCCTTGACGGGCGGAGGGTGTCAAAGTGACTCCTCCAGGTATAGTTCATATGATTTTCCGACCTGGAAGTGACAATTATTTAGGTCGGTCATAATTTTACAAGGTTCGTTTGACACGAGTTTCCATCTATAACTTTACCGTGAAAGTGCATCAATTCGGACCGAAATGGCAAAGTTTAATTGTTAAAATCGTGGAGCTAAGAAAATAAGCGGAAATAGGCAGTACCATCGTCACACTGATCTTCTCATCTATGCAAATATTTCTACGCAAATATAAATACGGGAGATCCAAAAGGTAAGGCGAAAGGTACGCGAAGGAAGATGGTCATAAAGCCAGCATATGCAAGACCAACAAATATCCGTGCAATTCTTCTCACGATAATCTTAACTTACAACTATAAGAATTCAACACAATCACAACACTTATGCTCTAAAATTGACAGTTGTCAAGTCTTTGTGTAAGGGAACATGACTCCCATGATAGTTATTGAAATCCTGGTCGAAACGTCCGTAGCGTTTCTACAATCTTAAAGAGACGAAATTCCTGCTTAGTTTATGCCTGAACGGCGAGAAACGATCTGAGAGAAATACGTAGTGGAACCCATGTACTGAGGAATACCGTACATGGGAATCAGGTAGGAAAGAACACATAAATACTAACGCTGTTGGAAATAGCAAAAGTAAAGAGGCAAATAAGAACAAAAAATGAATATGGTCCAAAGGCCTAGCTATATATAGCCTGTGAGAGGACTCATACAATTCCCTGAGACACAGCTTCTTGTATTAAAAGACGGAAGTGTAGTGATTATGTATACAGCATACTGTGCAATCTATTAAATGTGGTAAAGTGAAACTTTCGTCTTCACGTTGATGTTCAGAACATGAACACTATCCTTGTTCTGCGTAGTTACACACACAGAAATCCCAGGAAGAGACGGACAAAGCAATTCAATGCTTCAAAATAAAATAAAAAAATCAAGTGGTTCAGAAGCGCATATAAGCATTATGCAAATGAACGAGAGGTAAATATCAATGGAAAATATGAAACTCTAGGACATTTCCAGAGGCGCAATTAAGAAATTATAAAGCCAGCGTATCATGGAAGACACATTACATTAATTTTCAAGGCAAAATAAGAGTAGTTGTGAAATCATAACATCGTAGATCATTGCACCGCAGTAATTTGCAAGAGAAAATAAACAATAAGTCGTAAGTTATGAAGTTTGAAACATCGAAAAACGGGCGCATCACTACAACTTCCTAGTGGGGTGACGTGAAGAACGTCACCAGGACTTCTTCCGAAGACCCTCAAGGTAGATTAGAACAAGTCGAAACGCTGGACTATCACAAGCAATGCATCACCAGGATTTTTTTAAAATGAGCAAAATGCAAAGTCGAAAGTCAGAACGTAACACGAAGCGCATTACTTTAATACCCAAACGGGCAGAATGACAGACCACGAAGCCAGAACTTCACACGAAATGCATCAATGAAACATCCTGAGAAAACAAATGGGAAGTCAAGAAGTCATAGTTTGGCACGAAGTGCGTCAGTGTAATATCCAAAAGGACAAAATGAGCAGTCCTAACATCAGAATATCAGTCGCAGGCATATGAATGCAATTTGCAATAGGTACAACGGATGTCGCAGAGCAAGATCAGTTTGCAGAAGCAGGCTTCAAAGTGTCTGGCACCACCGCACCGCCATGAATAGAGCTTTCACAAGCTCTGGCATGAATACATCGCACTGAAGTTCTTTTTGAAATGCGCGAGGCAGGCAATGGAGGTACAGGCGGGTAGGCAAAGTCGCATCGCATTTGTTAGGCCTAAGCACATTGACGTCCACTCATGCAAGAAGAGCCAAGTCAGCGTAAGCTCTCAATTGTACATAAACACAAGATAAAGTCAAAAAACACCGAGCAAGAAGCAAAGGCAACCTCTGCCGACATCGACTTTCCGGATAATCGTATTCAATTCAAGGCAAATTTGCATTTCTAAACCAGCGGCCACTGATAGTGACGAGTAATACAAGAAATCTTTACATATCCAGCATGGCCTGGCACAACAGAGTAGCATTAGTTTTGTTCTTCTTACGTAACTGTGAGTGCGAATTCGAGGCATGCAGGGAGTTGACTTCCACAAACCACCAAACCGTTTCCGTTTGTATTCGCTATTCACTGCAACGACGATTGGAGCTCTTCACAATCATATTAGATTAGATTAGATAGGCGGCAGTAGACGAACCAAAAGGCCCATTCCCAAGAAGACACCGGGACTTACACCTCGGCCCTCTATGAGCTATTGCCATTAAGTTAGTAGGATGCAGAGGAATGGAGAAACGAGAAGAGAAAAAAAAGAAGACGAAAGAGAAAAAAGATAGGAGAAATAAAAAAGAAGAGGGAGAAGAATCTACGCCAAAGCGATGGTCATGAATGCCCGCAAGCATGATCGATGGCCGCTGATATGCGGAGCTTAAATATATAGATGGAGCAGAAGTGAAACGAAGTCAGCTTAAAATGGGCTGGGAAGCTTAGGCCGTTAAGAGCTTGCGATTCGTGAAGGAGTTCTTAGCTGCGGAGGATGTCTCACCCAATGTAAGTCAAGACGATTTTTAAGCGAGCTGACCGACTCTGCACCAACAACGTCGGAAAGGAATCTATTCCAAATGCTGACTATGAAATAGGAAAAGAACTGTTAACTTAAGGTTGTTCTTCGAGCTTTATCTTTGAGTTTTTGACCGTTGTTTCGCAAGCGATCATTGGGGTCTCTTTCAAAGAGTCCCGTTGTAGGTATGTCGTTGAAGCCATTCAAGTACTTGAATGTTTCTATTAGTTGCCCCCTGAGTCGTCTTTGCTCGAGAGAAATCAGACCCAGTTCTTTCAGGCGACGTTCATACGACTTGTTTCTCA
>LQNS02278176.1:203134-218127 GCA_001587735.2 Parhyale hawaiensis | reverse complement strand
AAATAGAACGAAGTGTAGAAAATGAGCCAAACTTTACGAGCGAGTGAGGAATAATTACCCCGACCCCCTTCGGTCTGCCTTTAGAATAAAATGACATAAACGGTCCGTTAAAAATAGTGAAGAGGCCTTGGGCCCCGCGCTGGCAAGCTTATATGAGAAACTAAATGCCTTCGAGGAAATTAGGAACTGCAATTGAGATGCCCTAAATAGGGCTTGGTAATTATATCCTAGTTCAGCCTTGCTCCTAGTAAATAAATAGCATCTATTCGGCGATTATCTCAGCTGGCACTAAAAACGAACGAGTTCATATTTACTTGGGGAAGTATGATATGAGTATTCTCAGATTTGTTGCTACTGGTCGTTCAAATAGAAGTTATACAAAGTTTTGGCACGGAGCAGAAGATGAGCAACAATGTGCCATGGTGGGGGATGGTAACAAACGGTGCGCTACTGTGTTGTATGGTGCGGGACTTTAAATTTGTTATCTAATCATTATCATTAAAACTTCGTGCCAGGAGATCAAAGGACGGGATAACCAAAATGAAGCACAATGTAACACCAAAGATACCCAAGGCGCCGCTAAGAAAAAATCCATCAAAATAATCACAGCCCACTGATCGTTTGCAGATCGATACGATTGAACACGGATTCCGGCAACGAATTATTGTAACTCGCTATAAATTCAGACGGAGCTTCACCTACAACACAGCGCGCTCATTGACCCTTTACCGTCTTTATTAACCTATTACTCCCCGTATTAATCCTTGTCTCTCTATTTTAGCTCTTTGCTGTCCAACCTAGCCCTTTACCGTCTAAATTAACCCTGTTCTGTCCACGATAACCATTTACAGTCCATATTAAATACTAACTCGATACTGCTCATGTAAACCATTTGATATCCATGTTAACCCTTTGATGTCCATATTGACCATTGACTGTCCATACCAACTACCAATTTTGTAAAACAATCACTACTGTAAACCGTCATCGAACGGGCTAAACAAAGAGGCAACGGGCTAAACAAACTGCATACATACCACAAAGGTACGCTATTTTTGGGAATAATAAATGGGAATCCGGAGCTATAAATATTAAGAAAAAAATTCAGAGGAAATAAGCAGCCCTCATAATCGAATGTTCACAAGAGACTCGTTCAAAGGAAGGCCTCAGACTATAGCCATGGCGACGCCACATAAATGTGGGACATAATCGTGCTTGTTTGTCTCAATTTTAATAGGAGGCTGGAGCTGTGACGTCCAAGACATCAGTGACGTAATCGACGCAGGTCAATGCCCAGCCGTCAAATGATAAACCTTTTGCTAAAGACGTATAAAACGGCTAAATCAATTCATACCATTGCACCATTACGATGCTCCGTATGGGGAATCTATAGTGAAGACTAAAGGGGCGAACCAAAGATACAAGGTTCATTACTAAAATTCTAACATTTCGGATGACTAAAACTTCATGCATCACTTGTGCCCTAAGATTTAATGAAGTGAAGCAAGGACATATTTCTTACGCCTCAATGTACTGAAGCATTTATGGAATTTTCGGGTCCCGACACGTACGCACGTAAGAAATTAAGCTTCAAACTTTGTTTCTCTCATTCATTACCTCCGCCCATGCAGGATGTTATGTTTTCGTCGAGTTTATCCGTTTGATTGTCTGTCACCAAGATAACTCAATAACTCAAAAAGTTTTTTTGTCTTACTGTTGTTGCTTAGCGTCATAACTCAAGAAGTTATGAACAGATTTTTATGAAATTTACATGAGTTGTTAGGTATATCATGGAGAGTGAAAGTGAAAATTTTTGTGAAGATCTGTTAATTCGTTCCTGTGTCACTTTTTCGCAATTTTATGCTTGTTAGCAGAATGCCTAACTCAAAAAGTTATGAATGGATCTTAATGAAATTTACGCGAGTTGGTAGGTGTATTACGAAAGGTGAAAATGACCAAATTTGGTGATGATCTGATTGTTCGTTCGTAAGCTTGGCTCTGTGTTTGATTTTTGGTTAGTTAGTAAACTAACGCAAAAATCATAAATGGATCTTCATGAAATTTACAGGAATTGTTATTAATATTGAAAGACATAAATGATATTAATTTTGGTAATGATGGGTAGGTCTGTTTGTGTGTTTCACTAATGTTTATAACAATGTTTGTTAGCAGCAAAACTCAAAAAGTTATAAATGGATTTTCAAGAAAATTACAGGAGCTGTTATTACCATCACAGGACATAAATGATTAGATTTTGGTGTTGATAGAAAGAACTTTATAGTTTCAGAACCAATTTGAACGCTTCTTTACCGTAGTTGCATTGCTTGGCGGAAGTATGTGCTCTTAGAGGGCTCTCGTTAATATTATATTCATACCACACTAAATATTGTCTTTAAGACATTCGATTTTAATTGTTTTGTAAATTGCGTCCATCAGACCATATTATGACTTTCATTACCAGGCTTTAAACGGAAAATATACAATTACACAAACAGGAAGCAAAGGCGACTCACGATTCAATGCAGTGCAATTACGTCACAACAATAGCACTGCCAATTCGCGCGTTATTATTTGCGCTATAATCCTCTATGCACTATCGGAGCTTGTGACTATGATGTACCGTAATAAATAGATACAATGAATTTAGGCCATGTCTTTCAGATCTCATTAATATTGCAAATGCATGAGCAATATTCATCCGAATGCTATTTTTCCAGCTCTTTTGTGCTATACGGAGCACAACAACAAAATAATAGACTCATAAGCGGTCCGACTGTTTGTGCTACGCAATGATGGAAATAGAATGAAGCATTGCGAGTCCAGTGCGTCATTACTAGATGGAAAAAAGAAGTCTTTGTAGACACGATTGTTATCATCGTGCAGTAATTATAGAGCCTCCAATTAAACAACAATATTGCGTATGAGGCTTCACAGCAACACACTTCATTATAAAAAAGATGGTATGGCTTTCAATTTACATCGAAAAATAGATTATGATGAAATATTAGTAAAACGGTGCATTCTTTGCTTACACTCAGGTGTTGAAGAAATTAAATGTAACAGAATCCACTTAACAGATACCTACCTAGGATATGGTCCAGGTAATATTCGATGTGTAAATGACTTATTACAAGCAATGTGCTGTTCTGAATTAATCGGATCGTCAAAAACTGCACCGCCAGGAAGCAAGTGTGTAACAAAGCCTGGGAGGAAAACCAAAACGGGGGAGAAAATGCATGTTGGGAGGCTAAGAAACAAATCAAGATTTCTAATTGGGAAAAACAAATCTAAGTAATCGCCAGGGCAAGGCACAACCCCAAGGCCTTCTACGCATAAGTATGTGAATGAAAGAAGACTCAATATTCTATAAACTAGGTCCACTAAAAAAACGAAAATTCGATAGTGATATCACCAGGGACATAACAGACAAAACAACAATATTGAACAAATATTTGATCTGTGCATTTACCATTGAAAACGCAATAAATATACCGGAACCAGTAGAGATGAATATAAATGCCATAGATACATTAGTTTTTTATGGAGCATGAAGCCCTTCAGGAACAAACCCACCTGATTTTGTACAAATCTTTGTCTCCGTGTTTTACGGGAAATGACTCGTCTTCTCAGCGGCGCTGTCAAAATTGTTAGCTGGTCGCTAAACACGGGAGTAATCCGAGGGGATTGGAAATTCACAACGAGACCCCAATACAGATGAATGGGAATCAGTAAACCCCAGTAACTATCGGCCATTAAGTCTTAGTTGGGTTAACAGCAAAATCATCGAATTATTCCTGAAGAAGCGCATCGCTGACCACCTCAGGACGCACCATCTCATTTCCAACACCAAGCACTGTTTCCCAGATAGGAGAAGCTTTTTAACCAACTTATTGGACTTTTTTCAAAAGTTACAAACACCAGATACTTCCAAAAGGCTTTTCATAAAGTATCCGATCAGCAGTTGAAAAAAAAAATTAGAAGTTGAAGGCATCCAGGGTGACTACTCATGCAGGATCCGCGCCTGGCTCATTGGTGAGCATGAGCGAGTGACAGTCCAAGAAGAAAGATTATTGGACACCTGTCTCGTCTACAGTCTGACCATTTTATGAAGGCGGTTCGGTCGTGGTAAAATTCCTCTATAGCGTTGCCAATTCTGTGAGTATACCTTTGTTCGGCCCATATCTTAGCCACGCCCACTAACTGCACATAGAGAAATCTCAGAAATATTCATAAGATTGGCCCCGCTGTAGAGGAATTTGACCATGACCGAACCGCCTTTAAAAAATGGTCAGACTATAGAGTTTCACAAGTTAGCGTGCTTGGCCCACTCCTATTTATAATCTACATCAATGATCTTGATTATAATATCCATAGAAAAATCAGTAACCTGGCGGACAAAGCTAAACTCTGCCATCGGGTAATATCGGACAGCGACACAGTAGAGCTTCAACAAAACCTTGACAGCCTGAAGGAATGGACCGAAACGTGGCAGATGAGTTTCAATGTTGACAAACGTTCGGTAATGCACATTGGACCAGTGAATATGCTAGTCCGGCTGGATATGAACGGTAAAAAAAACTAGCTTCGGTGACACAGCAAATGACTCAAAGATCAAAATGTAAGAATTGTGCTCAGTCAGATGTTTTTCGTGTTGGGAGCACAGACCGTCAATATGTCCAAAATTCGTCAAGAACCGAGTAGTAGCAGCAACAGCAATATATCAACACCTAGTACTTCGGACTTTACGTCCATGTTGCACCGAACACTTAATTGATCTATTGGATAGGTTAGGCTACAGAATAGGTAACGCCCTCCATAACTCCAAACTCCTCCAGGAATCACAAACTCCTAACGCCTGACTCTTATAAGAATGAATACCTCAGAGTGCTGCGCCCTAATTTGCTGGGCACTCTATCTATTTGAGAAAATAAATGTTTTTTTTTCTTTCTTTCTTTCTTTCATTGTATAGAGGCCGCTTTGTTCAATTACCGGTCATAACCTATGTAACTCGAAACCTCTGAACCCCAAAGGTTCTGTTGCAACTAACACCGTACTTGCTCAATCATCTCCTTGGCTGATATATTTGATCTACTTTTTCTTCTTCTTCTTCTTCTTCTGACATACCACCCAAAGCTCACAGAGCGCCTGACTCTCAGTCGCAGCTGCTCTCTGAGCTATAGCGACTACTTTAATAAGAAGCACTTTTTGTAGGAACTGCACCATTTGAAATTGGACTAAAGGATCTTCATGCGTTGTTTTAGAGTTAAAATAAACTGAAATTAAGTTATTCAAGATAGTTCGTTATTGTACAGTTTTACTCATTATTTGTGTCATCTGTATGTGCAAGCCTGTGCTTTATACTGTCTCTCAATGATAAATAAAATGAACGCAAGAAGAGGCAAATCTACTTCCAGACTGGAAAATGTTATGGCGATATGATCAGTAATGAAGAGTCCAGATAAGCTTTAGCTTCATTCCAAGAAAATTAGCATAGCCTATTCTACTGCAGATCGTTAACATGTTTCGACTGTTACTTTCCTATATTTGCTATTGTTATAACAGTTTACGGTAACAATATTTTACTGTAAGCTTCTTGTAAACTTAGCCGCCTTATTCTAAACTTTGTTCTTATTCAGTTCTCTTTGTCGTCGTGCTGCTGTTGACTTAATCCCGGGCAGCAGATTCTGATTAATTAATTGGAAGAAAGACGCTTTCATTAATTAGCTAAAGTGGCTGGTATCACCCGGCAGTTTCTACGGCTAGTATACCTAATCGAGAAAGTGTTTCATCTGCTAATAGCTCCAGATTTCCTTTTGTCTATTTCCTTGGTTAGACCTTCTATGCTGCGGCAATTTGGTTCAGGTTCTAATATTAGAAACTCTGTTCTTGCACTTGTTCTTTCCGGAGTTTACGGCGCGAGTTTGGTCGTGTTTTGTCGAGAACAGGAGCAGAGCTTGTTGGAAATTTTTGCTTCAGCAACTTCACGGCCGGTCACGGAACTACCACAGAATAAGTTCTGGGCCATGCATGTAATCAGCTGGCAGGCCGGTCACTTGCGCCTTTTTTACGTAAGCTTGTGAATTGCTTCAGGATCAAGAGATGTTTGTCTAGGAATTTATTTTAGCTACTCAGGATGGCGCATGCGACCGAAGAATTGTCTAGGGAAGGATAGGCCCAACGGAAGTGGTCACAGGAGTATCATTCTACGGTTATTGCCTAAGGCAAAATTGTCTTTGTAGGGATTCCGTAGCAGTTTGTGTTACTCGGTCTGATTACATAGCTACGCTCGCCCCACATACGCAGGTAATGCTAACGGTAAATAAATGCTTAAGATGCAGCTTCTTATGTGTACTAACTTATTATCAACAAATTATTGTGTCGTAGTGTCAATAATGTGCCGTGCTATTACTTAACAAGTTGTTTCACTGTTCACAGCACCTCGTTCAAGATGTGATGGGACTGTCCGCAAACATGTTTAGAAACAACGCATCCGTGAAGTCCACGAAGACCTGAAACATGATTCCAACTGAAACATGATTCCAACTGCACGTAATAAAAAATCACATTCCAGCGCTTTTTATTCCTATATCTTTCGGGATGAAAATGTGGAATATATTAATAGACTGATAGAGCAAACGCAACCAAAGACTCAAGTGTCACGCATGTGGCAACCGATTTAGTATACGTAACTGATGCGTGTCATGCAGTGACTGTGCAGATGAAACACACTCTCGGTTAGGTATACTAGCCGTAGAAACTGCCGGCTGATACCAGCCAATTTTGCTAATTAATGAAAGCGTCTTTCTTCCAAATTAATTAATCAGAATCCGCTGCCCAGGATTAAGTCAACAGTAGCACGACGACAAAGAGAACTGAATAAGAACAAAGTTTAGAATAAGGCGGCTAAGTTTAAAAGAAGCTTACAGTAAAATATTGTTACAGTAAACTGTTATAACAATAGCAAATATAGGAAAGTAACAGTCAAAACATGTTAACGATCTGCAGTAGAATTGGCTAAGCTAACTTTCTTGGAATGAAACTAAAGCTTATCTGGACTCTTCATTACTGATAATATCGCCATAAAATTTTCTAGTCTGGAAGTAGATTTGCCTCTTCTCGAGTTTATTTTATTTATCATTGAGAGACAGTATAGAGCACAGGCTCGCACATACAGATGACACAAATAATGAGTAAAACTGTACAATAACGAACTACCTTGAATAACTTAATTTCAGTTTTTTTAACTCTATAGCAACGCATGAAAATCCTTTAATCCCATTTCAAATGGTGCAGTTCCTACAAAAAAAGATTCCTATTAAAGTAGTAGCTAAATAATAAAGTGATAAATGAATTTTATCTGTATCAGTCTAAATTAAAGAAAATTGACGTCTGAAAATCTCTACTCTTTCTTGTGCAATTGAAGGTAATAGTGAAAATTTTCCCGGGGTTTGGTAACTAGACATATTACAAGATGCTTCAAAATAGGTATACAACGCATAAAAAGTGTAATGTTGAGAGGTAAATGATATGTAAGCTTATAGCTCACACACACACACAATCTTTTTTAACTTTTTTTTTCAAGTATGAAAATAATATATCTTTAAATCATAAATATATTTTGTTGCATACTTTTAAGTAAACTACATCGCCAACTAACACACTAAGACTGAAACTTAACTTTACCTCAATGTACCAAATACAGTGAATATAAGATGAAGCGTACGTTAATTTGATTATGATTAAATGACTCCACATTTGAGTTCAGAATTAATACATTTCACAGAGAAATAACGAATGTTCGACGGCACGAATTCTTTGACTGTGTTAATAGTTACGCTCAATATCCTACTAAATTTTTCACAGCATTCACTTTGTCAGAAGAATTATCACGAAGACTATGCAATGTGAGTTTATTACAGTACAAAAAAATAAATATATTTTGCCAACCGACGTGTGTTCCCACGAAAAAATATACTAAAACAAAAATGTCTCTATTTAATCGTTACTGCCTACGACACGCTAGGTACCAGGGCAGCAAAAGCTCTTAAAGTTGATAACCTAAACTTGCAAGAATTAAAGAAGGTGCTGCAATCGCTTGCCTTTTCTAACGAGAAACGAAAATCACCCAGCCATATTAATTCTGCCCCTTTTTCCCCGATTAATCGCGATGAAAAATTTCACATCATTGGCGATTATATGATGACATACAGTGTATGCAACGATTAGATCTTCGATTGAAAAACGAACGAAAACATAGTCTGAAATCAGCTTCATAGAACTGCAGTGCAAAACAGGTAGGTATAACATCGGGGGGGGGGGATTAGCGAAAAGCAAATCTTGAAGCTTGCTGTATAGTTAGTTACATGTCACAGTTATAATACTTCGAAGGTTTTATATATATGACACTCTAGGTCATAAAATACGGGGGTCACTACACCATTTAATCATTAGCTTTAGTTCACAAGTGTCACGAATATGGAGCAACATGAGACGAACTACATATGTCACTAACAGACCCCAGCTCGTTTCACCAATCTCAACATCCTAGGAAACAATTTCCGTTTCGGGGCACATTGGACTTGATGCAAAACAAGAGTACATAACTGAGAGCACAATCTATTTACACAGGTTACATCAAGCTGTTTTTAAGTGAAACGATCTCTGTCTATGTAGATATATAGAAACAACAGGAAAACTTAGAAACGTTCTTCACTGTCAGAATCAGCACCAACAACATTCTTGTGCCCATACAATATGGCTTTAGACGTAGGAAGGACACTACCCAAGCGGTTCTGAAATTGGTAAGCCATGTAATGCCGGCCTTTTGTGATAAAACCTTCACGTTGGGTCTGTTCTTGGATATAAAGAAGGCCTTCGATACCGTTAACTCCGATATATTAATACATAAGTTGCAGCATTTCGGTATACGAGGAAATATATTACAGCTCATGCAAAGTTACCTCACTAACCGCAAACAATTTGTGTATATAAATAGTTTTTAGTCAAATACAGCTTCCATAAACATTGGCGTTCCTCAGGGGTCGGTTTTGGGACCTCTGTTGTTTAGCCTCTACATAAATGGCATCGCCCAGTTTCCGTCGGTAAATTCAATACTTTTCGCAGATGACGCTGTTTTTTATAACAATGATTTTAGTTTTTTTTTGTATGCTGTACAGCGCCTAAACAATTTCATCATGGAACTCCTACATTGGTTGAACATCAATAGATTAACTCCCAATGCCTCAAAAACAAAGATTATGCTTTTTATATCGCGACCAGTGCCTGTCTTGACAGATATAGAGTTCTATGGAACTAAATTACAATGGGTGACTACGTTCAGATACCTTGGCATAGTCTTAGACAATAAACTTACGTTTTCATACCATATTAATAAAGTCTGCAGCAAGGTTCACAAGGCAAAGGGTGCTATCTACGCAGTGAGGAAATACATGTCGAGAGATTCACTAATACTTTTGTATAATGCACTGGTATACCCGCATCTGACACAAGGTATCATTATTTGGGGAAGTTCATCACCACAGCTCTTGAGGTCACTTATTACTGCAGTAAATGATATTCTTAGGCTAATACTACAGGTAAAGATAAATCATTACAATGTCCCTCTTATGTCTGTGAGCCCAATGTATGACCGCTTAAAGTTGTTAAAATTTCCTGACGTCTACGATTATTTTTTTATGAAATTTCTAAGCAATGCTATGCATTCAAATGCAGAGCTTTTTCAGCAATACTTTGCAGATTTTTTCCCGGTATGACCACGACACTCGGGGCCAGGGGCTGAACTTACCCAGTACTCGTCCAGAAGTGCAAAGACGATCGATGTCTTTTCAAGCAGCCAGATGTTACAATTCCCTGCCGGATTTTCTCAAGGAACCGATGTCTGACTATGTCTTTGGGGTGAAATTTATAGCATATGCGCTGGCAAGATACCGAGAGGTAAATTAGTTGTGTAGATTACCGTGCAAGTGCATCACGGCTCCGCGTGAAAATGGTCGCAACTTGAATTACTGTAATGATGTATTTTGTGTAATTTGAACGATTTTTATGTACTTCGTCGCGTAAGACTAATTAAAATTCCGGGTTTGTATCACAGTACAATGAGCAACCGTAAATCAGACTAGTTAAGCTCTTATCTGAGCACTGAATGTTGGACTCATCATTGTGGAGTGATATTTCTTTCTCGAGTAGCTAGCATATTATTGAGAGTACACACGTGCCTCATACAGTTTCACTTTGTATCGTACTACAAGATATTTGTATTTGATAATACTGTGTAGTGTTGCGCTAAAGTTATTTTTTTTAGATGTATAGTGCCATAAGTGATTTTGCGCTGAAGTTTGTTTTTGAGATGTATAGTGCCATAATGATGTACGCCCCATAAGTGTTCCACTTCTAGTAGGCGTGTTCTCGAGCATAATGGCTGTTATACGTCGTTCTAGAATCCTTCTTCGCTGTATATAACACAAATTTTCGTTTCCTGAAAGAATTGGCTCTCTGTGAACAATAACTTTGATTAATTCTGTGCGCACAAACTAGAAAATTTTGAAACAAACCGTTTGCACATGAAACACGCCCCAGCTGCAGAAACAATTGAAAAGCTTTAGGGCAAGTTAATGTCTGAGTTAAGTATTTTTCCGTATCAAATATGGCAATCTATATATATATATATATAAAATTGATTTAATGATTTGTTCGATAAATATTGTATAAATAATACAAATTTGCAAGTGCACCAAAACAAATAAACTAGCTTTTTATTTGTATTTAGTGTTATTTGGTAATAAAGTTAAATAAAATAGTTTTATTGCAAGCAGAATATGGGTTCCGACAAGGCATTTATGTGGCTCACCTCACAGTATGGGCTAGCTTAGGAGGTCACCAGGAGCTCAAAAATGGCATTTTGCACTTTTTCTAAAAATCGAGTATCTCAGAAACTACAAAACGACCAAAGTTTGCTTCAATCTAAAAAGTTAGGTAATTAGAAAGGATTCAAAATATTAGGTCTCGTTAGGCGAGCGAGGTCTGGTTTTCCTAGATAATCGCAAGGTTAATGTAGGATGTGTTCATGTCGAACAGAAGCCTGACCTAACGAAAGACATATTATGCCGGCACCTGATGTAGGCCACAGGTATAGTGGTACCGAAAAAGTGTTGGAGATGGCAAATTTGACACCGAGCCAGTCGAAGTGATACTACTGGTATTCTAAAATACCCGTTATTTTACAAAACTTAATCGTTTTAGATACGTCACAATGTCATTACCGAATAAAATACGAATATATGATAATCTTTCCATGTTCAAAATTTCGCTGTTTTTTCAGTCAACCGTTAATTCCTTAGATATTTTCTACAATATTTTGTAGCATAAGTCACACAGAACTAGACTGCCCATGCCAATCCACAACTGGGCCTCATGGCAAACTGATTAATTAACCATTGATAATATCTCTCTCAGTCAACAGAGCGACCTCGAACGAAAATTAAACTGTTTTCGGAGATGTAAGAAATGTGCTTATTAGCAAAAATCACAAATTCGTATCTAAATATCAACTGAGGACAGCGACTTCGACAACACTTAAATGACCTGAAATTGGCTAAACTAAATTTTTCAACTTACTTACCATTAGTCATTGATCGTATATTGCTGCTTCATCCCAATATATGCATTCATTGTGTCTCAAAGAATAGTTTATTTTTGCTTAAAGGTCGCTATGTTGACTGGAGAAGATTTTATCAAGGTTTTATCAACTTGCCATCAGCCCTAGTTCTGAGAAGCAGGCAGTTCTAGAATTGTGCGGTCTATGGTAGAAGACTTTAAAAGAATATTAAGAACATTATTGGAACAGTTTAATGAATATTTTCATCAAATGAAGATTTCTGCAGCATTTCAAGCATTTTGCAGAATGTTTCCATGAGTATGAATGTGTACAGAGAATGAAGAATGCTTCAAAGTTATGAACAATGTATCACGTTTTATAGGTTTTAGAAGAAGATTTCATACAAAATTCTATTTTTGCAAATGGCCATTAGAAAATGATTTAGAATTAACCACTTTTTATGGCCGAACGAAAGCAATCGAGCAAGAGAAAGGCGCGAATGAATTCCGCTCCATCGTGGAAATCTTTCTTTGTTATTCGTCTACAATAAAATTGTGTCCTAATGGCTTCTGTATATGTATGTACAAGGGGCAGTCATAAGGTTCTCAAAAAGTGTATCGTATTTTAATTTAATTTCTAACGTAATTGTTTTTCAACATAAGATCCGTTATTATCTATGCACTTTCAGTAACCTGCGCTTCCGGCGGTAAATTTCGTCTCTGTAGAATTGCTGGGGCTGTTTTTGACACTAAGTTCTAACCTGTTTCTTTGCTTGATCAAGCGAAAGAATAGAGTCCTTTTCAGGTGGTCTTTTAGTTTTGGAGAAAAAAGTCGTAGGGCACTAAATCAGGACAATAAGGGGTTTGCAAATTCGTCAACGATTATTCGTCTATCTTCCTGACTGGATTAATCACAAACTGGATATTTTCTCGAGTTCTAGAGCTGTTGTGGGTCTCCCTCCTCGAGGATCATCTGCGAGTTGTTCCCTGCCTTCATTACAACGCGTAATCCAATCAGAAGCAACAACTCTGCAAGGTGTCGGCTTTCGTGAACTTGCTGTAAAGCTTCAATGATTTCCATCAGCTTTCAATCCAGTTTAGTCAAAAATTTTATGATCACTTTAATCTCAAAAGTTTGTCAGTCGTGTGGTTTGAAAAATAACGTCCTGAAACTAGACACAGTCACTGTAAAAATTAAGAAACACTACCAATTTATTCTCAAGATGTCATAAATACGTTTTATCATGTTTTAAATTGTGCAAAAAATCGCACTTGGTAATTTTAAGAGTTGTTAGAGAATTTTTTAGCTGCCCCCCTTTTTTTCTTTTTTATTTCATTTACGGAGGATGTTCTAACTTTTTCTTCGAATATCACGTTATCTTTTCTTCAAAATTAGTGACATATATGGATATTCTCGACATATATTCTAAAATTCGTAACTGTTGCTTGTTACTTGTGTCCCACAGCTCCCAGTAAGAACAATCAGTTGAATCTACAAACAAGACTACCCATTATGTCTACGTTTCCACTATACGAAACATATTGCTGTCAAAAGCTCGAGGGAAACTTGGTAACACGATACCGAACCTTACATTGAAGTGATTTCTCACTCCAACAGCTATGAACAAACACCAAATCATTTTGTATCTTGCGTAACTTGATGAAAAGTTGCACTATGATACGCAACAGCTTCAGGCTTCCAATAGCTATGAAGACACCTGAATACACAAAATCTTCCTTTACCTTGGAGTTGAAGTTTTCACCATCACAAGCAATAGCCTCCTGCACTCAAAACCTCGAGGTAACACCGCCGTATCAGTGCCTCCAGATCGGTGCTTCTTCGGTACCGCACATTCTCACAGTGGTTTCCAGACCACAAGTACTCCATTAGTTCTTTAGAACCAGTTTTATAGGTGGAAAAGCGCCCTTTAAACAACCCCTCTAAAACTACATTGCGACGGATTTGTCCGGGGAAAGAAATGGTGTTTTCAAGGGCGAGGAGAGCCCTTGAAGCGCCGTCTATTGGAATCGGATGCGCTGGCGCTCGTTTAAACAATCGATCGACGGACCAAACCTTACTTGAGCAGAACATTGGCTGGTTACCGCAGTGACCTCTGCAAGACAGAATAGCAACTTGCCGACCACAACGGGGCCTTGCATGCTTCTTTAGGAAAAGGAGAATCGCCCAATTTATTCACTAAACTGAGGCAATATCTTGCTATTCTTACGGTCTCGCGACAAACAGCCGAATCTATGTTGACCATTAGATTCATTTTTTTTAAATACATGGCATAAAATATTAAAATATTTTTCACAATACAAAAACATTGGTGTAAATTTTCATTCGAAGATACACTGCACAATTTAATCCCATCAAGTCCCAATAAAGCTTCAGCTTCTGGTAAAAATAGCATCGTTTGGAACGCCTGCTGTGAAGGACACTGGGCGTTACCGAATTTAAAAAAATTACTCACTTATATTAAAACAATATCTCCGATTATTATTATTATTATTTCGAGTTCACTGCGTGTAAGGGAATTTAAAAACACATTTATGTTCATTCCGCTATTAAAGTATTGAGTTTTACCAAACCAATAAAATGCCTGTACCAATACTAGCAACGTTTCGGTGCCTCGTGCATCATCATCAGGCTATAAAATCTGGAATATACAAAATGGATCAAAATCAATGGAAGAAATAGTAATTCATTTCAATACATGAATACACTTTATAAAATATGCATCGATTGAACTAGCTTATGTTTCAATCACTAGCACATCTGAACGTCCATCCAACAGTGTCTATCACAAAATGGCGGTCCCCGCCACCCGAACCCTAGGCTCAGGTTCCAACAATGTTCCTCGCATTCCTATTAAACAATTTTAGTGAACAAAAATCTATTGTATTTTCATTGAGAACTGGTTGGTTCATGCTTATAGATAAGAAGTGCCTCTAATATGCCTAAGTGGTCTCTGTTGCGAGCGGTGTACAAAACAGTAGTATTATCGTGCAGGTCGTCTTTTGTTGGCTTACGGTCGTGAACAGTGCGAAAATGGTTAAAGCTTGAGCCCTGGCCCAAAGAGAAGAGGAAAGAGCAATATGCAGTATGTCACGCAAGAAAAGCAACTCAGGCATTCGAACACCAGACAGGAAACGAATGGTAAGGGTACAAATATAAAAAACAGTGTGCATAAAAAAAAGGAAGAAAAAACAACAGCAGGTACGAGAATATAATATAGGCCTCTCAATTGTCTACGCCCCAGTCGGAAATTATGGTTGTGATTATAGTAGAACAACTATGATTATGGTCGAGACTTTGGTTGTTTATTATCGATATATCCTCCATATTCAACCATTTATGGGGTGCAGTATGGTAGAGA
>LQNS02278176.1:163515-176227 GCA_001587735.2 Parhyale hawaiensis | reverse complement strand
TCTATAGAGCACTCAGGTTATCTGCATGAAGATGGTAGCCGACTGGAGTTAGCGGGACTTGCAGGCAGTCCAGAGCGCTTTCCACTACAGGGGCGCGAGGAGAATAATTGAATTTGGGAGTAAATATAACACCGGGCATCTGAAGGCAACGAGTGAGAGGTGTCGGTAGACACGACTGGGCAGTGCCAACTGCTGGTGCCATCGAGGGTCATGTGGCATCATGCGGGCAGCGCGGCAACATGATCGTCATGGCAAGCTAGCGTGGAGGAGCAACTAATAAATTAATGACGTTAAGCAAGAAATTCAGAGGAATAATCATTTAATCAATCCCAAATTACAATGAATGACGGCGACGGTTGAAGGGAAAAATAAAAAAAGCGTCTGATGAACTATTACAATTCTAGCGAGAAAGTGCAATAGTAAACTCAAGACGAACGCACGCGAAAATGTAACAGTAAAAAAAATTATAATCGGCGAGGAACGCAAGTGAATGCCAGTCATGGCTGAAAGAGATAAATGTAACAGCAAGCGTGATCGATCATGACGAAAGCAAGCGAGAAATTCATAAGTTCAGGAATAATCTCGCCATACGTATAGTGAAAGATCATGACGGCTGCAAGTGAGAAATGCAGACGTAAAGATAAGCAATCATTATGACTGTGAGAAATATGGTGGCAACAGTGAACGATCCTGATG
The DNA here is from genome assembly GCA_001587735.2 of Parhyale hawaiensis. NCBI lineage: Eukaryota > Metazoa > Arthropoda > Malacostraca > Amphipoda > Hyalidae > Parhyale > Parhyale hawaiensis. Next base: position 175,531 of record LQNS02278176.1, on the reverse strand, counting down.
ACATAGTAAGTGAGAAATGCAGAGGATAAATAAAAAATAAAAGTGCAAAGGCTACCACAAAAGCGAACAGACATACTGACTACGATCGGAATGTAGACGGAAACATAAAAAAATCATTATGACTTCAGAGTCAGACAAGGAATCCAACGTTAAGCTATAAAAACAAAAACTCGACAATCTCCTATAACAGGGGTTCCCAAGCAGGGACGCGAGATGACTTTTTAAGGGGTGATAAATCTTGTTTTATTCGTATCTCATTCAAAAATAACTTAATTTCGTAGCATGATAATGCGCATAATTAACTTTATTTATTGTCGTCATCATACGGGTTATGAATGTAGTTGAGGGTGCAATAACATTTAAAAGTCGTAGAGGGGGCGAGGCATTGGAATCGCTGGGAATCACTGACCTATAACGTTTGTTCGCAACATGAGTTATCGAAAGGTAGGATGAACACGTATTTTGAATACGGGATGCAAGATCATGAGCTGATGACTTAGAATGTGTGAGATCGCAGGATAGTGCAACGAGACTCAAGATGTAAAATTGGATAACCTTCAAGAGAAGAGGACAAATTTTTCAGTTTAAAAGTTACATTCAGAGCTTTACGTATTCAAGGGCGATACAATACATTAGGTTGAACAATTAAACTTTAAGATTGCCAGAATCAATGACGGTAAAGAGAAAAAATGCATCCACATTTGGCTTTAACTAACAAGAACAAATCCTTGTAGGATGCACGAAGTGTAATGCGCAGTAGCTTGCCGATGGCTGACTTATAAAGTCATCCTGTACTTTTTTCCATCTAAATTTCATCCAAAACCAATAAGTTTTGACCATCCCTCCTACAAAAATATATACGCTCAGGAAGCATATGTACTTAAGTAGAGGCTGGCAATCGCCAGGCTGATGCAAATGTTTAATGAACATGGACACAAGTTCTAAAGTGGCCCACGTAGAAGTTATAAGACCAACACATTCTTAATGAAGCCGAAGTTGAGCGAAGAAGTTATAAGATTCATGTGAAATGATTAACGCTTATAGGGGCTAGCGGACCAACTTATCGTACTAAGTTACGTACGTGTAACATACGGTACAACTCGCGGCACAATGTTGAACTAGAAAATACAAATAAATAAAAAATAATACAGAGATACAAAAATCAAATATAATAATATAATGAAGAAGAAGAAGTTATAAAGCAGTTACCTCTGCTGATACGCCGGGATAGACTTTTAGAGCAGACAAGGAACAATCCGGTAAGTTCCTTAACGGGCGGAGGGTGTCAAGTGACTGCAAGTATAGTTGATATGATTATCCGACCTGGAAGTGACAATTATTTAAGTCGGCCCTAATTTTACCAGGTTCGTTTAACACAAGTTTCCATTGATAACTTTACCATGAAAGTGCTTCATTTCGGGCCAAAACGGCAGAGTTTAATAGTTAAATTCGTGAAGCTAAGAAAATAAGCGGAAATAGGCAGTACCATCGTCACACTGATCTTCTCATCTATGCAAATGTTTGTACGAGAATATAAATGCGGGAGATCCACCAGGTAAGGCGAAAGGTACGCGAAGGAAGATGGTCGCAAAGCCAGCAAATGCAAGACCACCAAATATCAGTGCAATTCTTCTGACGATAATCTTAACTTACAACTAAAATAATTCAACACAGTCACAACACTTTTGCTCTAAAACTAAAAATTGCCAAGTCTTTGTGTAAGGGAACAGGACTCTCATGGTAGTTATTGAAATCCTGGTAGAAACGTCCGTAGAGTTTGTACAATCTTACAGAGACGAAATTCCTGCTGAGTTTATGCCTGAACGGCAAGAAACGATCTGAGAGAAATACGTAGTGGAACCCAAGTACTGAGGAACACCGTACATGGAAATCAGGTAGGAAAGAACACATAAATACTAACACTGTTGGAAATAGCAAAAGTAAAGAAGCAAATAAGTAAAAAAAGTGAAGATGGTTCACCAAAGGCCTAGCTATAGCCTGTGCGAGAACTCATACAATTCCCTGGGACACAGCTTCCTGTATTAAAAGACGGAACTATAGTGATTATGAATACAGCATAGTGTGCAATCTACTAAATGTGGTGAAGTGAAGCTTTCGTCTTCACGTTGATGTTCAGGACATGAACACTATCCTTTTTCTGCGTAGTTACACAAACAGAAATCCCAGAAGAGACGGACAAAACAGTTCAATGCTTCAAAATAAAAAAAAAAATCAAGTGGTTCAGAAGCGCATATAAGCATTATCCAAATGAACGAGAGGTAAATATCAATGGAAAAGAAAAAGCTCTAGAACATTTCCAAAGGCGCAATTAAGAAATTATAAAGCCAGCGTATCATAGAAGACACATTGCATTAATTTGTACATTGCATTAATTTGTAAGGCAAAATAGGAGTAGTTGTGAAATCACAATCTCACAGATCAGTGCACCGCAGTAATATGCAAAAGCAAATAAACAATAAGTCGTAAGCTATGAAGTTTGAACATCGAATAACAGGCGCATCACTACAAATTCCTCGTGGCGTGACGTGAAGAACGTCACCTGGACTTCTTCCGAAGACCCTGAAGGTAGATCAGAACAAGTCAAAAAGCTGGACTATCAAACGAAATGCATCACTAGGATTTTAAAAAGAGCAAAATGCAACGTCGGAAGTCAGAACTTTACAAGAAGCGCATTACTTTAATACCCAAACGGGCAGAATGACAGACCACGAAGCCAGAATTTCACACGAAATGCATCCATGAAACATCCTGAGAAAACAAATGGGAAGTCAAGAAGTCACGGTTCCACACGAAGTGCGTCAGTGTAATATCCAATAGGACAAAATGAGCAGTCCTAACATCAGAATATCAGTTGCGGGCATATGAATGCAATTTGCAGTAGGTGCAACGGATGTCGCAGAGCAAGATCAGTTTGCAGAAGCAGGCTTCAAAGTGTCTGGCACCACCGCACAGCGCGCCGGAGCCATGAATAGAGCTTTCACAAGCTCTGGCATGAATACATCGCACTGAAGTTCTTTTTGAAATGCACGAGGCAGGCAATGGAGGCAGAGGCGGATAGGCAAAGTCGCATCGCATTTGTTAGGCCTAAGCACATTGACGTCCACTCATGCAAGAAGAGCCAAGTCAGCGTAAGCTCTCAATTGTATATAAACACAAGATAAAGTCAAAAAACACCGAGCAGGAAGCAAAGACAACCTCTGCCGACATCGACTTTCGGGATAATCGTATTCAATTCAAGGCGAATTTGCATTTCTAAACCAGCGGCCACTGATAGTGACGATTAATACAAGAAATCTTTACATATCCAGCATGGCTTGGCACAACAGAGTAGCATTAATTTTGTTCTTCTTACGTAACTGTGAGTGAGAATTCGAGGCATGCAGGAAGTTGACTTTCACAAACCACCTAACCGTTTCCGTTTGTATTCGCTCTTCACTGCAACGACGATTTGAGCTCTTCACAATCATATTATGTTTGGTAAATTCTAGGACAAATCACTGAGCATGTGAATTAACGGCTTGTCGCAAGACACTAAAAAAAGGCTTGTAAAGTAAAAGTAGGAAACCCACACGCACTGGTTTGTGCGGCAGATATAGCCCAAATGGCCCCAGAGGACTAAGTACAGTTGCAGCCGATCATGGGTCGCTAGGAACTATGGCGCCGAAACGGAAGGTTCAACGAACCGAGCCTCCTACCCTCCCATTCCTGGTCAGGCTGGTGCCCCCACACAGCTCCGCATACCAAGCAATTGCCGATTCAGCACGCCGGATGCCATAAAGATCGCTTCGGCAGGCTCGATCCTGGCACCTCTAGCACGCGCATGGCATGCTGCTGTTGTTGGTATGAAGTTCGCATTCCACGCAGAAATGGTGCTGCAGCAGTCGCGACAAAATATTCCAACAGCTTCACACTGCGGGGAAAAAAGTTGTATAACAAAATGCCGCGAAACATTCAAAATGTCACTGACATGAAAATAGGAGAATTTCAAAATTTGCTGATTATTCAAAAAGGATGTTAGATAGACCAGCAGTCAGTGGTGACAAGGACTGTGAAGATAATTCACTCCTGATTTTCCTTTTTCATTCGCAAGGTGTGATCCAACAGAAGAGAACAAGCATCGTAACTCTACACGTGTGAGGTGACAAGGGTAACATCGCCTGGACCTCATCAGCAAACTCTCAAAATACCATCTGTAAAATGTAAATGAACCCACACTCTGCTTCATTTTTTTTTCAATCTGCTGCTTCTTTGAATATCTTCCACAAACATAATAAAGTCAAGTGTTGATACCACAATCTAATACTGAAATTCATCATATTTTCAAACGCAATCCCAAGTTTACTGTTTTCTGTTCGACGCCTATGACTTTTATTCTGTATGAAGTCTGTCGAAGTAAATGTGACGTTTGACTGACGCCTGATGGCCGTGGCTTGGAGGGAACCGAAATGTGGACTCGATCAGGATGAACCACTGAACCCAATGTTAAATCTATCCTTATTAAATCTTTAATCTAAAATACTATGAACCTGTTAGGTCATATTACTTCCGCCAAGGAGGTTATGTTTTCGACGGGTTTGTTTGCCGTTCTGTCTGTCACCAAGATAACTCCGAAAGTTATGCACTGATTTTGACAAAATTTACAGGGATTGTTAGGTATGTTAGGAGGAACAGAGTAACTTTTGGTGCAGATAAGTCCATCAGTTTGTTTGTCTACCTCATTTTTCTCAATGCCATAACTCAAAAAGGTAAGGACGGATTTTTATGAAATTTACATGAGTTGTTACGTATATCACAGAGAGTAAATTATCAAATTTTTTTTTTTGTTCGTTCGTATGTTTGTTGCTGTGTTTGATTTTATGTTAGCGCAATAACTCAAAAAGTTTTGAGTGAATCTTTATTAAACTTACAACAGTTAGTGATGTTAAAAGACATAAATGTTGAAATTTTGGTGTAGATCGGTTGGTTCGTTTCTATGTGTGTTGTGTTTGTCATAATGTTTGTTACGCAATATCTCAAAAAGTTTTGAATGGATCTTTAGGAAATTTACAGGAATTGTTAATAATGCTAAAAGGGAAAATGGCAAATTTTGGGGCAGATCGGTTGGTTCGTTTGTATGTTTGATTTATGTTTGTTAGCAGCATAACTCAAACAGTAATGAAAGGATCTTCAAAAACTTGCAGAAACTGTTAATACTATTAAAAGGCACAAATGATCAGATTTTAGAGTTGATACATAAGAAATCTTGGTTTCAGCGCCAAGTTGAATTTTTCGTTACCGCTGCTTTACTTAGCGGAGGTATGCGCTCTCAGAGTACTCTAGTGGTTATTGTGGAACTCTTCCTTTTTGCGTCCTTATGCCACACGGTTATCGGTAATGCGCAAAATACACTTTGTACTTACTAATTACCTAGTCACCAAAAATTAATGCACATACGCTTAGAATGCTTAATCTAAATCGGCTTAAATATTTCAAAAGTATAAGAATTCATGGGCAATATAATACAGGTCATACAAGAGATACGAAACGTCACGGTCAAGAGCTATCACAATCTGATCCGTTTCATTTTTTCCCACGGTTACAGCTGTGACCACATCTTACCTCAAAAGTGGCAATATCCTGCATTCTCACTCCACGGTGTCTTATAATTTTTTCTTGCAATTTGGTTTCCATTACTTGTATTAGATGCCGTTTCACAAAGAACTGATTATTTTTCCCCGTATCACAGCCACTGCAATTTTGCTTCGTTGAAAGTCATGTTGTCTGCTAGCCACTGAATGATGAATAAATTTAACTGGAAACTGCTCATACCTACAAAAACCTGTACACGACAAATAAGCGCGTGCAGTTACAGTTACGTAAATTAAATAATATGTATGTTAAAAGAATACATTGCGACTTGATAAAGGTTGTAATAGTAATTGTAAAACATTTACATTTGTTCTGAAGCGGGTACACAGTTTCGAGGTGAAAGCAGCTCGTAAGACCATTGAAAAACAACAGTTGTAGCTCAAAATTTTGACTGCATTGCTAGCATGTCCTTTGTGCTCCTCTGTTGGGTAGCTATTGAAAAAATCTAAAATCTCAGCTGAGACGCTCGGCTAAAAAGTAATTCATATAGTTGCTCGGTGGACTATGAATGGGGAGTACGTTAGATCATACGTAGGTTCAAGTTCTTGATAGCATGAGGTCAGTAGGTGTTACTTTCTTGCGAGATAAATACATATAATGCCATTTGCAAATGTCGCATTCTCAATCGGTAAAAGATCAGCCTACTTTAACTTACCTAAACATGCTTCATCTCACCAACCGTTACCTACTATGAAGTGCGCAAACCATATAAAGAATCATGAGAGGACAAGGAATAGACACAAATAAAGAGAGAACCAAATGTGGAACCCATGTACTAAAAGAAGAGCAAAAATAGTCAAATTGGGAAAAAAAAGAAAGCACAGAGCAATGGCGGCATAGGAACGAGCAGGAGTCAAAACCGTACAAAAATGGACACATAGCAAAAGACGTCCCGAAGACACTAAAGCAAATATAATTTTACGTATGTTGACTCCTGTATGGGTCACAACTTCCCACAAATGTTGCCAATAGAAGAGAAGCAAATATATTTTAGAGTTATAACAAAGAAGCGAAAAAAACAAGAGACTACGGCCCTCCATAATAGCCTGGGCAGAATTATTAAGCTTTGAAAAAGAAGTCCAATCTTGCGAGGTAGGACTATCAAACCACTACAGTGAAGTTCTTATTAAAAGAAACGCCAGAAAATGTGGAGTTCATTCGAACTTAGTTTTGAACTCGGGCCGCTCTACAACAAATTACTTGCAGCAGCGAGTCCCAGAGTATTATAAGTTGGCAGAAAAATTGGTAATGGTGGAAGTTGAAGTATTTATAGAGCAACTTTAACGAGCAGGGCAATAATTAGAGCGGAATATGCGAACTCAGGAGCGAAGAAGAGGTCCATATATCACAGATAGATGGGAAATGCAGAAAAGATTGTATATAGGTAGCATGACCAACAGCGGGTCTTTGATTATAAGTCACATGTAATGAGCATACGAAGAAATAGCTATGGACTACAAAATGTAATGCATGCAACAGCTTACGGAGAAGAATTGCAGCTAATAAGAAGCTGACCACTATAATTACAATACGATTTTAGTTGTTAGAGACGTGAACTGCATTACATGAAACAAGAAAACCACTGCAACAAAAGCTTGTCTTTTTTTCCTCAGATCTAATGCATTAGCAAGACTAGTCTCCCTTATCTTTCCGGAGTACCCCGCAGAACTACCGTACAGCACAGGAGCTTATCTCCCACTTCATTTGGTCCACTCTACCGCTGCGGCACAAGGCATTTCCTAAGGTTTTTACGGCCTCATAAATTGGAGATATCACAAGGCACCAATTGAATTTCTGAGACGGAGAAAGTTAAGTCTCTGGCGTGCCACTCTTACGCACTTCTTAACTTAGCTCCGAATAATTCATGAATGGCTCGGAAGGTAAGAAGCTCCTCCGTCAGTAGGTACCGTAAATAAGCTGGAGTGACGTGCCGAAGTTGACGTCGCAATGAGGGACGGGGGAAGGCCACAACATTATATCTGTGTTTGATGCGACCTAGCATAGCCAATGCCGGGGCCACACTGTAACATCGCATGCTCTACCTATGAGCGATTGTTTAACTCGCTCACCATTCGAAGTTGGTATCCAAGATACTGAGGCTGAACAACGTGCGACCCCAACATCCGCTGGTAAGTTGTGCGTGCGACTGCACACAGTGGCCAAGGCAGGACACTGCACGGGAGCGGTCGTGTGGGGACAGAACCATAGAAAAACACAGCAAGAAGAACCGTTTTCAAATCTGCAGCTGAAATTTCTCGTGAGAGGGTGAATTCTCCGGTGGCAAGGTGAATCGATTCGCTACCTCACGTCGACTCAAGCAAACTGGTTTGCTTGCACGTCTTCCTGCTTCAAAACCTCTGATTTCTAAGAAAAGTAAAAACTGGGACTAAATACAGTCTACTCGCATAGTCAGATACACACAGCTACAGTGGCTAGCTACATTTTAGGGACGAATCCAACCAAGTTCAATATGATTTGGTTCTGATGGAAAAAGGTATGTTAGGTGTAAAGTAGGTGAAAGGATATCTCCAAAGTGGAGAACATAATTAGAGGAACGGAATATGATACCAAGACGATATGAATCTCAACTCTGCGCCTCTCCAATCGTTATGATGCGTATAAAAAAGCTTCGATTTACCGTGAAGAATATGGAGAAAGTTCAACGCAAAAGTTACACATCTTGAACACAAATAAATATCCCAACAGCCCAACTGAGGATTGAAATCAGTTTCTGGAGTGACGGTAGCACATTACCTGATGAAAGAGAACAATATTACGAGTTAAAACAAGACCAAGCAATTAGTGAATAGGAACCTAGCTACTCGAGTAAACAGATTCGTTAAAATTACCAAACTTTAAAACAATACGTTTACGGATTCCCGTGGCCACGGAGTTGGTCGCGGCGTCTATCAAAACATCAAACACCGGGAGAAGTGAAATTCACCTTATACCGGGGCAACACTATGCAATCGCACCCTCATCATACTGATAGGACGCTCAGATCGCACGCAGTTCATATTACCGTATCTATGGTACCGACGTTCACAGTGTAGCTACATATCGGCACAAGCGAATCAGCTGAACATCCGTTCTTCACACTTTCTTTCATGCCGTTACATTTATGTTACACATCATGTAGTGTTATTCCTACGACAGGGGTAAATTACTTCATGAAAGAAAGGGTTAAGTTGTGCATACGATTGTATAGTGGGACACTGACATTAAGAAAAACTGAGGACAGCTAGAGGCCAGTAGATCAATTTGTGGTCAGCACGAAGAGGAGGGCCGATGCTGAAATCGCTAACGCGTTCGCCTTATCACCAAATAACAGCGTAAGCTTAGGCCACAGCTGCAATTTGAAGTCATTCCGGCATGACTAATTTGTTCTTTATCGTATCGAGCATATTATGATTTTGAAAGTCGTTCGCTTAGGACGTTCATTTTATCAAGTGATAACAGGTAATACGATGAAATTTAACGATATAAACACACCTTAGGGGACGGGAGCTCGATGCATAAGTGCATTGCAGCACAGAATGTAGACAGCCGGTGTATCTTTGTGTAGATGGCGTCGGTAGGGAGCATGACAGAACATCGCTCGGCAACGCTTGGATTGTGCCCGCTTAGCCACGTGAGTTTACAATAACGTATATGAATGTATAAACATGCGTTACTGGACACGAGTAGGTATCTGCGCCACAAAATTATTCATACAAAAAAATACTAATAATAATAATAATAACAAGATTTTCCCTACGAGTAGAGGAGTAGGTCTAGGTGATATACTCTGATTTTGCCAAGGCGTTTGGCAAGGTAAGCAACGAAATCTTAATTCAAAACTGCTGACGACACAAGAATACTAGCTGCTGAACAATCAGTGGGAGAAATATGTACACTGCAGCAAGAGAATTGACACGTAGCTAACTTGTAAAGTGCGGGTTTTTAATGAAGTAAAGTTCGAGCTGATAAGATCTGAAAAAAACTAGACACTTTTTGGATCTGCAACATGTACAAGTGGTGATGGGCAGGAAATGGAAAGACAGTTCATAGATCTCGTCTCGACGTAAACCTGCAAGATGATGCTACATTTGTAGACCATGAAGCCGGTTTATGCTGTGGGGAAAGAAATGGAGCAGATGAGTTTTATGGACGAAATTGCTCATCGCGCGAAACAAAACTATTGCTCACTCAGTGGAAGCAATAGCTATACTGACATGAATAGCACTCCATAGAATTTATTTGTTGCATTCTTTGAAGGCCGAGTACAAGAAGACATCCCAGAACAATATGAAGTTATTCAGAAATAATTCACTGCTAAACTTCAAAGCATGCACGAACTCGACCATCACAAACGACTTATCTGGCATTAATTATATTCAATATAACAAAGATTCAAACCTTTAATTATCACGCACGTGTGGAAAATTCTGAAATGAATCAGAGAGGACTTGTGACATATGCACTGGAGGCAACTGGTGCCAAGCAGCGGCAACAATATATTTCTAAGCTTCAAAGAGCTGGAAGCAAGAATGTAAACAAAATACCGCGGCGCATTCGAAATGTTACTAACAAAATACTTATAAAAGACTTTATTGGACCCTTACTAACATCAATGCCATATAAACCAGCTGTCAGCGGTTACATGCACTGTGGAGATAAGTCGCTGCTGGCTCTCCCATTGGTCACAGGCAGCAACCTAACGGGGCTCGCTTTGCACACGTGCGGAAGGGTTAATAACAACACCCTGACATCGGCCGATGAGACGCAAGATAAGATACCTACCGTGCCAGGAAAGTCAACATGCAATAGGTAAGTACTCAGCCGAATAGAAATACAGAAGATACACAATGTTTCTTTAGAATTTTCCAAGAAATAATAGAAATTTTGTCGTACACATAGGTACTGGTATCCCATTGCTGTAGTTAATCATACAATCAGAATAATACAGCCTAGGAAAACGTGATGAACGGATGAAAAGCGGATTTATATGAAAGGGGAACATTTCTGAATTTAATTTACTTTGCAAGCTAGTTAAGAAATTTTAGAAACACAGTCCCACAAAGGACTGTTATCTATTCTGTTATAGCTACGCTTTTAACAACTTTCAAATTTCAGGGGGTAGGAATTTGGGGAGACGTTTAACAAAATTTTTCAGAACGTCGTGCACAGGACAAATTCATCTCGTGCTAGCGAACGTGAAGTTGCGCGGCGTGCTTCCCCTTTCAGTTATTTTGAGGCGCATTTAAAAAAATTAGCAACTTCACACAAACGATCATTTCTCTTATTACCATGCAGAAAGTCGAGGAGATTGCTCTCATTAACAGTTCGTTGAAGTGCAGCAGTAATTACGAAACCTGATCATATATATATAAACTAACTAGCTGCATATCATAAGTAGCAGACCCAAGAAATTTGAAGTTCCCACCTTGATAACGACATTCGCTAAGAGTGTCGAAGGCTTGGTAAAAATAAAATTCGTAATCCAGAAGAAGTATTATTTTATGTTAATTAAATATATTTACTCAATAAAAGGACCATCGTGACCCGCAAAGGCATAATTATATATTATGTTGTCAAGAAGATAAGCTACTCGTTTTTTATAACTATATATATTTGAACAATGTTTCTAGTACTAGACGTCCAAGAAAGTTCGTGCAATTTCTTTATATTATAGGAACAAGTGACTATTATAGAGCGTGGACACTAACTCTTTTGAGCAAGTACCTGCCTCAGCTCCATGTGAATAGCTAATTGACCAGGTAAAGAATCCCTATAAGTAGTAGTATGTAGTAGGCATCCCTATAGTAACCGCATTGCTACTGGCCACAACGTTTCAAATGTTGATTACAATTTAATTTCGAACTCTCACTCGCACGAAATTTTCTCTTTACATCGTAGGTGAATACCTTAACATTTACACCTTTTCTACCCAATATGAATGTGTCCCCTAGTTACTATTATGAGATTTAAAACCCTCAATATTTTGCACGCTTTAAATCTGTAAACACATTGAGCATATGAGACCATATATTTAGCTTCATTCTTTTAGTTTATTTGCATTGCCCAACGTAAAAGATTCGTAGTGAATAAAATCATGTGCACTGAATAGGTCTGAATTAGCTAAGAGCCGTGTCTGCTTACCTTCCAACTATTCACAGGCGTTACTTCTTCCGCTGATGTTCCAACATCAAAGTAAACTTCCAATAAAAGCCAATGCATCGAACAGCACTGCATGAGCCAGGAGACTCCAGATGTCGCAACGGCAGTGCATCAAAGAAATCTCCGACTGCTCTTCCAGTCAAATCCTCCTCGATCCCCAATCTCGAACAAATGCCTCCATTGTAAATGAATGGGCCGTTTTATGCAT
>LQNS02278176.1:59270-70087 GCA_001587735.2 Parhyale hawaiensis | reverse complement strand
CAGAAGACTTCAAACTTTTCTTGCATCTACAAAAGGGCTGCAAGAAGAGCCCAAGCTTCTCGTTCTTCTCCTTCACCGAAGAAGAAGAATATTCTTTAGATAAGGTTATTTCTTTGATAAGAAAGCTCGAGAGACTTGCCCCTGTCCCCACCTCAAATTAATTACGATCTTTACGAACTCGAAAAGCACGAGCTGCAAGCGGGGAGTTCAGGAGAAGCCTGAGGTAGGAAATGTCAGGTGGTCGTGAATATATGATGATCAAAGTGGTGGCCGGAGCGTCGTGTCGATTGCTGAGCAGAGCTGTTTTTAAATAAGCCATGTTCGGACGGTCGTGATTATGAGGGGATGACAGTGGATTTTGGGCAACTCTGCCACACGGTTGTCAGACTGTGGCGTAGCGACGGCAGCGGATTTTAGATCACTTTTATTGAGCAGATTGTTAGGTATAATCTGTGGTGATGGTAGAGGACTTTGGATAACCCTTTGGAGAAAGATAGCCAATTTAAAAGCAATACTGCAGATTTTCGAAAAATGGTATTCAGACATTGTCAACATGCAATGAGATCGGATTTGAAGATTTTGTTAGAGGGATGTGTAAGTTCGTTTTGATGACAATGATATATGGAACAATGTATGTCACCGGCAGGTAATCTGTGAAGATGGTGGAGAAAATTGCACATGTCTTGATCAGATAAATTAGCGACCTTGCGATGATTGACGCGTTTACTGTATTTTATATTTCTCTAAAGCTAAACATCGTTAACAAGTAATAGATACCTAAGAATTTAATTAACGTGAAATAAAACTTCTTCTGGATGATGAATTTTATTTTTACCAAGCTTTCGACATTCTCAGCGAATGTCGTCAAGGTGGGAACTTCAAAACTGCTAGGTCCGCTACTTATGATATGGAACTAGTTCCATGTCGAAAGCTTGGTAAAAATAAAATTCGTCATCCAGAAGAAGTTTTATTTTACGTTAATTAAATACATGGAACCGGGATGTCCTTTACTTTCATCGATTAGACACCTAAAAAGTAAAACGAAGAACCGTACCAAGGACCGTTTCTAACATAAGAGACGATTGATTTGAGTGCTGCAGCTTATTGGACAGCTAAATTTAGAAACTTACCAGCTCCAGGAAAGTATAATCAGTTCTCCAGCGCTAATTCCCCAGTGGATCAAGAGCAGCAATTGACAAAAAAAAAGAGAAAATAACTCTGAATAATTTTTCCTCCGTAACTGGAAGCGCTTCAGGGATATTTCAAAGAATCTGCCGGTTCATGAGGACGAGGTCAGCGCCCATCGAGCTCCCTGTTCTCACGAGGGCAAAAAAAAAAGTTTCGAGTATCACTCGAAATTAATCAACGTTTGACTCTCTTGATTGGAGGCAGACACAGCACAATATTTGGGACCAAAAATCTCACTTCGCAGAAATTTTTGGAAGCTCAATTAATGAATTGGATTTGTCGAGTTCGGTGAAGTCAGAGCATCGCTGCTGGCGATGAAGCAAACGTTCTGAGCTGCCGATGATTTTTGGCCGACAATTCAGACACAGTCAAGTTGTGTGAATCTTAATTTGTTGACTAATGACAATTCAGAGGTATATGCTTACCGACAAAAAGCGTCTTGGCCGTTCCAATAACCAGCACGCTTTAGCGTGTACAACCGCCGACACCTGCAGGGCCTGCTCAGGTAATACGGCTCACGTTTTCGAACTGAGGCTTTTCCCGAATGTAAGAAGTTATTTTGACAAGTACTCTCATAAATATAAGCCATGACCCTACTAATAATTAGGGTCGGCGCAGAAGCTAAGACCGCATTGAGTTTCCCGCCGGCCCCAAACATCGCTAGGGGACAGACACTAGCGAGAAATGAAAGAAACACGCAAAATTGTGCTCCCCCCTCCTCCCTAACATCAAACGCGGCACCCGCAAACCTACATATAATTGGGTTGACGTATCTGAAATGCACGTAGCTGCGCACTCAACACGTACTCGTATATATACGGGCACCATCAGCTCTTGCCATCACAATACTGGCAATACTGGCAGCCGACAGTAAAAAACGAAGTGTATGTATGTATGTGTACTCTCAACAAATACTTGTATAAATATGGGGATAGACAGGTCTTGCAATCTTAACACTGACCGTCGTTATCAATTCAAAGACTTATGCTTACGCTGCAGTTTCCTGACACTATTGTTGATACAATACGATATCAAACACGTTATGCATTCATTATTTACCTAACACAAATAATTGACAGAATTAAAGATGTTATTTTTATAACCTTTTAATTTAAAAAAAAAAGAAACTAAAAACTCCGTTACTGTTAAGAACGCTTTGGCTCCTTAATACGATACTTTATTGAAGCTATTTTCAGATGTACTGTCATATGCTTTAAATGCCAGTAACGTAATCTACTAACAGTACGATAACACGAGATAGGTTACGGGAAATCCAGAATTTCGAATAGACCACGTGCTATCGCCCCTTAACATGAAAAGGGGTTAAAACGATAATTACTTGTTTCGCCCTTCCAGAAGCAATGGCAGGTGAAAGTGCTTTTCAAAAGATAAAAAAGAATGTCCTTAAACATGTTTCCTATGCCAATGCCGCCTGTCTCGTCGCGGGTCCAGCATGAGACCACTTTAATATGCAATAAATTCTAAAGCCCCTCAATCATAAAACTCGAATTGGCGACACGAAATTAAATTTATTGTTTCATGTGCGCGATTCTTTGAAATTGATAATAATGGTGGCAGGAAAGACTTTCCCCGTGTGGTAATGATTAGATTTGTAGGATGCAAAATTACGGAAAATATGAGCACCGCTAATTAGCCCAAGTCCACATATCTATAGTCTCAAGTGCGTGTACGTTTATTAGTCACTACCAGGAATGGTGAATGGAATTTTTTTTTTCTACCTAGCGAGCAAACGATTACCAATAACCAAGGTGAAGGCAAATGCATATAAAGAGTGTGTCACAAAAAAATGCAATCAATTATCCCATCAAATGAACTTTTGTTTGTTGAAAAGTGGCATCTTGATTTACTTGAATTTTGGCATCTGTTTCACCCAATGTATTCTCAAACCATAATTTGTTTTTTTTTCAACACATGCAATCATTTCTCCTAAATTTTCTACAGTCTGCGGGGCAGTTATGCAGACTTTAGATTTCAGATACCCCTCAAAAGTACTAACATGGAGTAAGGTCCGGAGACCTAGGCGGCCGCTTCTTGACTTGTCCTATTCTGATGGCATGGTTCTGCAACACATAGATCTATTCTAATGCTTTGCGAAAGACATTTTGAACTAAATACAATAGGAATCCATTTTGTATGAAGTTATCTTTGAGGCATGCTAAGTCGCCGAGAAAATTTTTTTGAAAAAGAACAAGTTTTAAACACTCGACAAACGCGGTAAAATATTTTAATTAAACTTAAATATTGTTAGTAAAAAGGAATCAACTTTCATACCCAAACCAGTGAATATCTCTTTGCTGTATAGTACTGAGGTTTCAAACTTGATTCCGTTGTGAGCTTCACTATCTGGAAAAATTTAATTTTGAGTTAGCTTATTTCTTGTACATCTGAAATTCAATACATCCACGCTCTGAGGTCAGGTAGTTCACAAATATTTCAATATAGGATTCTCGTTCAAACTTTCCATAGGTTACCTATCGAGAAATAATGCCACGTCCCACCAACAAGAACATCATTCCATTGAAGATAAATAATAAAGAATTATTAACGTCGCAGGTGCACTCGCCACATTTTGAAAGATTTCCTATTTAAAAAGACCACTGTTATTGATGAAGGTTAATATAATGGTACAGCAGAGAGAGAACAATTATCAACACCAGCAACACCGGAGCCACGCAACAGAATTGCAGACACAACTTGATGCGAGGATGTGCAGATTGCAAGTCGCCTCGATTTATATTTATATGAACACCGCGCGAGCAGCACATCTTCGCATAAAGTTGTACGTGCGAAAGCATGGTGCGGCCCCTGCACAAAGAGTCATTTAATAATAACAATAATAACTAGAAGAGCACTCAGAAAGCGCAGCCACCCGCAGGTAACGCAACGCTAACGAAAGATTCCAGGCGTCCTGAATGAAGGATTTGTTTTTTATCAGCACAAAAATTTAATCAACAGTTTCTGGTAATATTTCAAGCAGTTCCTGCAATTTTTACGAAGATCCGTCGATAACTTTCTGAGTTATGTTCTAACTAACAAAGAGACAAATACAGTATAGTTACAAATATAGGAATGGACCAAGAGATTTATCGCCAAAAATTGGTCCATTCGTTTCTCGTATAGATCACTAACAACAATTAATCATCTGTTCCTCCTAACTTACCTTACAATCCCTGTTAATTTCATAAAATTCCTGCACAGCTTTCAAGGTTATTTTGGTGACAATCGAACAAAACGACTGATATTGTCCGACAAAAACTCAGCCCCCTAGGCGGAGGCAATAGTATTCATCTATTAAGCTCTCAATTCACGTTCCAGCAACAGCATCACATACATACCAGCGCGTGACTACCAGGACCAGAACGGTATAGTTGCTGTAGGGTCCCATGGCCAATGTAAGAAAACAAACATATGAAAAGCCAAACTAATAACCATCAACCTATGACCGCAGGCAGAAAAAATAAGAGGAGTTAAGTATGAATGAAAGCAATATTACCTCAGACTTAGCTTCGGTGAGCAGAATGTTAATTACATTTATCATAAACATAATCCTACCCACAAAGAAATTGGCAGCTCTAACTCTGCTATCAATTCAGCCAATTTGGGGCACGACAATAAGCAATAAAGAAAAATTCCGAGCAAAAGTTTTAAGTATTGTTGTTTAGAAGAAAGATTCCACTCGCATTTAGCGGCAAGAGCTATTGCAAAATTCAAGACCTCAGAACTGGGTTTCAATTTTGCCTAAGCATGTCCAAAGTTTTTCCATTTATTTGCGGCATTCTATTTGAAGTTTGTGCTCTTCTTACCGGGAAATAATTGATGATTTAACGCTAAACCCGGTAATTAACCTCTAGTTTCTCTCTCACGTGCAAGTGCTTGTTTACTGAAGTTCATTACTAGCTTTCCCATGGGTAAGAAGGAGAAATGTTTGCAAATGAGGCACTACTTCAATGAAATCCCACATGCAGTAGGCACAATTTTCCCTTTATTAATTACAGGGGGTTCTATATTGAGTCGGAGTCCACGCCGGTAGAATCTGGGCAGTTTTGACTTTCAGGAATCGCAGTCGAGCATTGGCTGGACTAGGAACCAAAGCCGGAGCTGAACTTGACAGATGACTCCACAATGCTGGTTATTGCCATGATTAGATTCTCTTGGTGAAAAATCCAACAGTTGAAAGCCTCAAGCTGTAACCGGACAATGAATTCACCTTTTAATTCCCATATAATCTTAAAAAAAACGCAAAAGAAAATAAATTTGATGTTAAGAAAACAGCACCTATGGCAGTAAACGCAGTTCCACTAGGTAATTTGAAAAATATAGAAAGAACACACATAGTTCCAGGAACACATAATTACTGGGAATGCACGCAGAGACATTCTCAGCACCTTAATCATCCAAGTATTAATAGGAACAAGTCGGTGGCGGAGCTGACGTAGTGGACGTAATTACTGCTGCACATTAACAGAAATAGATTTTTTACACATTATTATTATTATTACTACATTTAATCTATTATAAAGTTGAGGGTCGCTAGCTGTTGCCACGGTTACAAGAGAGCAGGAAGGGACATACACATAGTATACCATTACTCATGAGGGAAATTAGTCAGCAAGGAACAGGTAAAAAAAATTGCATGTAGGACGTTAGGAAACGTAGGTAAACGAATAACGCGAGAATGGAAATATTAAACTACGGCACCAGGCCCCTAAAACTGAGGCAACCTAGTCAATGTAGTTCTTCATTTTCTGGCGCAAGACTCCTCATATATATAACGGACGGAAAGTTTTCTCTTTTATTTTTATGCACCAACAGTTTAGTTTTCTTCAATTCCAAGTAACGACGCTCTCAGACCTTAAATATTCAGGTCGCTCGTAAGTTTTTCACTCACAGTACCTACCAAGCTCACACTCGTAGCAAACCCGCTTAATTTTCATTTCTAATTCATACTAAGTAATGACGGAGACCTGTGCCACAGAGCGGTGGTCATCAAGAACTGGCAAACTGGCGGAACGGTTACAACGATATTTACCTCCGCCATAAATCTCGAGAAACAAAACACAGTGACAGAAAATTCCTCGGCAAAGAAAATAACGGACTTCCGGCCGATCAATTACAATTATTGAGTGCGCAAGAGAGAACTACGTGGACTGTAATAAACTGTACTGTAGGTTCGGAGCACATGCACATTAGGTTAACACGAACAGTAATTCTCTTGACAGTTACTAGGATTTGGTAAGGCTGCCGTCCAATACTTGATAAAAGATGTCCATTAGTTCTAGGGCCTGGGCGTTCATCCTTATGTAAGCTCGTACGTAAATACTGACAAAGCTAACTTACTGAAGATGTGCACTTACCATTACGAAACAAGCAGCACGAAATTATTAAGCGTGGAATGTGTATTCAGTTGAACTATACACCATGAACGTATCACAGAATACAACAATAACTCAGTAGCGACAAATTAAAACGTCTCTTTTACGTAGTAATGGCACTCATCGGTTAAGCAGGATGCTGGTGCTAACAGGTATGAAAGACATGTAACCTTTTCACTCTTAACTCGCAGCTAATCATCAATTTCCGTAAGAATGGCGACGACAGAAGATTAACAAAACGATGGCAAAGATTGAAATACACAGCTACATTTCTCCATGTCAAGTCAAACACTGTAGCACTGGTGATTTTAACGCCAGTCCGGGGCACATACCTCCTGATTTATGGCAACAGTAGCTACCATAGAACATTTAATAATAATACTACGTTGCGACGAATTTTCAGACCCGAACAAGGGGTACTTGCTATTATGATCCTCAAACAAGGCAGAATTTTGCCGTAGATTAATTGCCGTGCTGTCTGCTGACTCAGCAAACATGCCTGACAAAAAAAAATCTTTTAGATCACTCGGAGGAAACTTCGTCGACAAAATGATTAATTTAGATAAAAAGTTAGCAAAAATGAGGGGTTTTGCTGCAACTCCGAAGAGAAAGACAAGCAAATGACTCATCACGGCATTTCTCTTCATTTAAGGTCTTCTCGTGACACTGTGGACTATGGAAAAAATTGAACTTCGTCGACATGCAATAAAAAGCGTGCGCTATACAGAAAAAGCTTAACCGAAAGAGAGAAATATAAATAAATATATATATATATGCACATACATAAAGAGGAAATGGGAAGACAAAGATGAACTAGCAATTGCAATAAATATGAACACAAAAATAGTACGTATCCATCTATTGTTTTGCTAGTTTCCTATATTGCTCTCATTATGATGATACAAACCTGTAAGCCATTAACGGACTTTTTTTTTAACATTGCTGACCGACCTACCTAACGTCTTTTTCATCTAAATACGTACACTATTAAACGGTAGACATAAGCTTCGATACGATACATCTTAATTTATTCTGCTAGTAGTTTCGTAGTTTCTTCATTATACCCGCATGGAGGAACATAAGCATATTCATCACTCGGGCTCAGGTATAACAGAATTCGTTTCTGAGCTACTTCCTACAGGTTAGAAGTGTGGAGTCGTGCACAGAATGGAATAATAGTATATATCTATACACTTCGTAGCCACGGTACTTACGAGTTCGAGTAAGCGTATCTATGTATCTTTTGTTGCAAGTAGAATTACATTTTGTGGAATTGGCAGAGGTCCCGCCATATAGTATAGCTTCATGTAATTTCGCAAACAATAAATTCCAGCAACTTCATCCACTGAGAGTATGAGATCATAATATTATATCCTCGGGCAGAACATTACTCAAGATAGTACCGTACACGAAAAATCATGGAGAGACCAAACTCTATAAAGCAGGTAGTGAACATTTCCTTGGGTGTGGCTACAGCGTCATGTTAACTTCATTTGTTAGCCGACAATCCAACCTGATTAGCTTCGCGTCGCTCGATGCACTACGACACTGAGCTGCAATATTCATTTCCCGGGTTAGCACAACCAACAATTTCTTCGGCTTATACAAGAAATCAATCACAATGATGAGCGTGAGAGCGCAAGGAAACTGTGGGCTTTCCCGCGAGCGAGCTGCCTTATAGTCGTAAGTTAGGTATCATGGCTGCACGATATGCATGCGTTAATATGTGAAACTTTCTCTGCCACGGAGAAATTGGGGGAGGGGGTAGAAACAATCTTTACAGTGTCACGTGGGATTTTAGTTACACCACATCTATAAATACGCGATTTTTTCGCGAAGTAGTCTTTAATTACAACATATCTAGGGTACTAGCCATTACAATCACGATGTATGTTGGCCAGAAATATTTTTCCCTCTATTCAGAAATTTATCTGTAGCGATAAAGAGAGTGCACAAGGCAGCCGCCTGAAACAGTCATGATAAATCACAATGGCAGCGAACCATTCTATCTCCAGTCATCACCGGTAAAATTACTATGGGAATAAGATAGGGGAAAATTCGAGCCTCGAAGAGGAGGCGATCTTATCCAGCAAAGAGGGATTACAGTCGGGTAAATCAGCGGATGGCCTATAATTTACTACAAATCTGAGCTCGCTTTCATGAACGTATTTAGTGGACAACTAGATGCAATTACTAGTTAACTCCTCGAAAATGGCTACCCAAAGAAACTTTAAAAATATAATTTCAAATAAAAGACGATCAGCTCAAGCAACAAGGAGTTAAAATGAATACGAGTAAAACATCAAGTATGGCAGCGCACCCTACATTAAAAGTGTTCAAAACGGATAAACATAGTCCTGAAGCCTGACAACTTCCAATTAGCTAAGAAATAGGAAAATATCCTCCGTAAAAAACCTAAGTCGAGTGAAGGACAAACAAAAAATATTGGGATTTGAGTCTAACAGTATACAATTGTTAGAATGGCAAAATTGTGACCGTGATTGAGTATATAGTGGAGAGACTTATCGAAGCGATCGCATAAGAATTAACGAACTAAGAGTGTGTGCTTAAAATCAGTAACTCAACTCTTAAGTGCATGTCACGTCCGTTACACGAGCCATTTAATTTATCGGGAAAATTTCAAATTATTAGAACAATGGTAATAAAACAAGCAAAGACGTTTTCTGGAATAACGTGTTAATCGTTAAACAAAAAATGCTATAATAGATATCAACAAATCCCGAAATTTCCAGGCCTCTCCTAAACTCCTTTTTGTGAAATAAATTTTCGACGACGCTCCCCAATTGCGGTACAAAACATTTAAATGAGTAACCTTGATAAAGTTCAACTACCTACACCAACTTTTGGACCTAAAGTTTCTGCCTTGAAAATGACTTTCTCACTGCACTGATCGTTAAAAGCATGGCCAATAAACTGAAATTCAGAATACGTAAAATCATTACATATTGCTGATTAAACCCTAAAGCGTTTCAATATGTTAAGGTGATACCAGGAATACTTTGACTTGACTACACCCTCGCTTGAGAAGTCCTTAGAGTTGATAGCAACAAAGAAAAAAGGAGGGGGGTGACTCAGATCCTGATTGTCTGCTGTCATTAGATGACGGAACGGATCACTAGTATTTGTTTAAAATGGGATAAGAAAAGAGCCTCGTCGAACAGCTCGTGGATTCATTTACGAGGAGAAATTGCAAAGTATCTACTCGTTTTCACACTCAACAAATATGTAATATTCCGCTGTACACGAACTTTAGGGCAAATGTCATAACATGAGCGTTCTTTTTTTTTCGGCCAAAAATGTTGTCAATATATTCAGAATTATTTTTTAGACCAACGACTACAATTAATGCATAAAAAGCGTCACTGGAAAAAAACTGTGGTTGCGGTATTCGGGCAGGAATTGTATTCCAAGTGACGTAATGAATTTTATCGATAATGAACCAGGACGCTTCCAGCACCGTCTATTCCATGTCATAGAAGTTTATCTAACGAATTTATCTACTGACGAAGCCCGTTACGAGTTTCGTTCGTTTCATTCTTCCTTGAACATTTCTAGTAGCAAATTAATATATAGTGATTGTGTTTTTGATTCAAACTTGTTTTTGAGAAAGTAAAATTGCCGAAATCAATCGAACGCAAACATGCGATCACGAAAGACATGAAAAGTGGAACGTTGTTTCTTCCACACGCTTCCCTGGTAAACTATGTATGATCAAAATTTTCACTTCTTTCAAAACTTTTAAGGCTAAAATTCACTCAACAATGAAAGAATTTAATACATAATGTAACACACTTCATGTAGGCAATTAGCTCATTCTTTCGTCCACTTATTTCTCTCTGAAACATTACTTGAAATGTTTTTATCTTCTTGACATTTCTAGCAAAAACGTTACAGAACGAATACATTTGATTACGCAAGTAACATCTGAGGAACGGAAAGAGGTTTCGTTGCTCCTCGGTCTTTTCTGGCAAAATTTCGTAGTGTTGCGTGCACGACGCAATCATTTCAAACCCACGGTTCAAATACACTCTCCGGCGACGCTCTCTGGTCATTAGGCGACCCAAATAGTGGGAATTTTACTCCGCAAAGTAGCGTTCCTTTTCAAATCCGGCGATGATATTGCTTGAGGTCTTTGAAAGGAAGCAATTTCCGCTCACTTGCCCAAACAATATTGCGCGCAATCTTTTCTCGAGGGTCGCTTTAGGCCAGAGCGTT
>LQNS02278176.1:17282-31475 GCA_001587735.2 Parhyale hawaiensis | reverse complement strand
GTTGTTTCGAGAAGACGGCGTGATTAGAGCGAGCCACCACGCGGGATGCATTATCTCTGCACGATCGCTCCCTGTAGTCATGCTCCGCACATCCTAATTCTATTGCTGTGGCCTTCAGCGCACGAAAATGGTGCAAGCTAAAAGAAATTTTTCAAGGTCTGGGATTAGCCACACTACAATGTCAGGAACTAATTGCACCACGATATCTGGAATTAACCAACACCCCTCCCCCCCCATGCCAGGAATTCAATACACTATGTGCATGGAATTAATCGGCATACAATGTCTGGAATTCATTGCACAAGTTTTGGAATTAGTCGTTCAAGAATGTCTGGAAGCTATAACTCTTCAACGCGTGGAAATTATGGAATATGCATGTATGAAATTGGCACCGTATATCTGGAATTATTCGCACTAAGTCTGGAGTTAATCGCGCTGCAATGGTTGAAAGTTATCGCGCTACCACGCATGACTGGAAATGCCCGCATCACATGCCTGGAGTTACTCGGAACACACGTCTGGAATGAATCGTATAACACAGTCTGGAATTAATTACAACACAAGTCTGGAAATACTGAACGTACTATAGTTGAGAATTACTCGCACTACAAGTCTGAAGTATACGTTTAATATTAATCATAAAACAATAATAACATAAAATTCATACCAAGCAGCAGAGTTAGGGGGTCGGCAAAGTTTGGGTTCAGAGTCCGAGTCGGAAAGTGGCGAAGCCATCGGGTCACAACCCTGCTTAACAACATCCAAGGAGATTTAACAGGAGCTAGCAACGGCTGCGAAGATCGAAAGCTGAACGTTACGGCAAGGCTGAAACCTGGCTAACTCGCTGATTGGCTGCACGAATGACTGAACATGTGATTGGTGGATGAGATGGCTGGGAACGAGTGATTGGTGAGAAGGAGGCAGTCAATGCAAAACAAAAAAAAAAAGACCCCCTGGCCAATTCCGTGAAATGTGACTGTGTTCTCGCCTGCTACGAGACCTCCGTGGCTACGCCAGCGACATACTAAATGCCATTCCTGTAGCTAAGTGCGTGCGTCAAGAACAGCTTCCGCTGCTGCACTGCCTGGCACATGAAGCTAAAATTACTGACGAACAAAAAACAGCAGTAACAGGAATTCATTTACGCTTTTTTTGACAACTGTTGTTGTTGTTTCTTTACTCGGATTAAATCAAGTTCGACCCTTGCAGCAGCAACCAGTGCAGGATCAAGCATACATAGGTGAGTGGCGTGAAGTTAGCCTATATACACAGCTTTGTGTATCTGGGACATCTCGCTGATTAAAAACCCACTTACAAATTCTTGGTGGAACTACCGTGGCGTTTGGTCTACACATGGCCGCCGCAGGTCGCCTTTTTGAGCGGAGCAGCCGTGAGGCTCGGCTGTTGCACGGTCGCTATGCGCATTTTGGGGGTGGCACGGGCGACCTCGTTCCGAACATAAATCACCCATACAGGGCGCGCTTGGTCGACCGTGTTCCACGGATATTCCGCGCCTCCGTAGAAGTAGCAGTATACTGCTATTTTGGCCAAGATGTGGAATATTCGTGGAACACGGTCGGGCACGCGCGCCCTGTATGGGTGATTTATGTTCGGAACGAGGTCGCCCGTGCCACCCCCAAAACGCGCATAACGACCATGCAGCACCCGACTCTCACGGATGCCCCGCTCAAAAAGGCGACCAGGTGCACACCATACGCCGCGCTTGTTCCGCCGACAATTTTTAATTGGGAACTGGATGATAGTGCAGACATTGCACGGCAGGTTAGGCGCTTAAATGCCATAGGCAATCAAACATTAGAACAATGTCATAGCATGTCATGATCCACCTATTCAAAACTTATTGCTATCCAATAGGTTGTAACTCTTTTTGGGCTAAATTCATAAGACAGGCTACCTGTAAGTTCCGTGTTGCGTATAATGAAATATTTAGCGGTTGATGGATGTCTTTGCTTTGAATGATGTAAAATGTTTCACTATTCTTATTTGTAAACGTGCCTACAGTAGCTATAGCCTGCAGGTGAGAGCGGAAAAATTTTGACAACTTATGAGATATGCTCTAACTCAAATTACCAGAGTTCAGCGATGACATACATAATAAGAATGACTTCTTGCAGTTGTTCCTACTAGCTGCTGATTCGTTTATTTTTTAACTATAATTGTTGCTTCACGTAGACTAGAGCAGATCTACCTAATATCTTTCCTCCCTGTTTTCTTATTCTACAGAATTTTTAGCTGCCTAAGTCATCAGATGATGCATTACTCAAGGTACAGTACGACTAGGCTACATGTGAGTCTGTTATTATATTAATGAAAGAGTTACTGGATGAAAATTTTGCCATTATTATTTTTCTTGCTATCCCCTTTGCCTGGTTAGCTATCGTGTATCGGTACTTCCTCCATTAACATTATTGAAAAGGTGTTTCCCAATCACACAGTAGAGGGGTTACCTTACCTTGAGAGTCTTCGGAAGAAGTCCAGGTGACGTTGCTCACATCACCTCACGTGTGTGGAGTCACTCTGCTGGGTGTCTTCTGTGGTGCCGCAGTTTGCAGCCAAAGAGAGAGCCAGCAGCGAATTANATTGCCTTTATTGAAAAATCTACATTTTCAGACTAAAAAAGAATAGAACTGCCTCAGTTTTTATGCTAGAATAAACACAAAGACAGTTTTGGGATCCTTGTAAGATTCCCTACAACAATTACGTTTCCTTTAAATTTTTCTTTTTCGTTTTCTATTGACGTGAGATTTTAGATGGGTCACTGAAAGAGTTCAGTATAAAACTAAGGCCTAAACGGAAAAAGTTACTTGAATAAAAAGTGTTTTTCTTTCAATTTTACATATGTGAAAATTTTTCTTTTGGGAAAACTACTTGAGGGAAATTTCAGAAAGATTGGACAAAAAATAAAAAATCAAAAATTTATATCAATACAATTTTCATTAATTATTCATCTAATACATAATTATTTTACAATTTTATTTGGATGTGAAGAATGCTAGATATTTGTAGGTGGGAATGAAACACGCCAAGGGCATTTCCTTTGGAAATACTGGATTTTATAAAAAAAAAAAACTAAAATTGCCTCTATTGAAAAATCTACATTTTCAGCCTAAAAAATAATAGAACTGCCACAGTTTTATGCTAGAATAAAAACAAAGACAGTTTTGGAATCCTTGAAAGATTCCCTACAACAATTACGTTTTATAATTTTTTTTTTCTTTTTTGTTTTCTATTGACGTGAGATTTTAGATGGGTGACTGAACTCTTTCAGTCTACTGAACCAGAGTATTTCATTTCATGGCTGTACCAAAATTTTGTAAATCTTACCTTTATGGTGGTAAAATGCTTTGCTTAATATAATGCAGCTGTGAGCCACGTTCCCCATCTAGTGACGACAGGCTGCGGAAGGAGTGGCACATCTAGAGCTTTGTATTGAAATATTTCACAACGCGTAGGACACATGAGAAATATCTTCTCACCATTTGAGATCAGTTTATCAATATCTGGAAACTGTGCTCTCACTTCCTCAGCAATTCTATGCAATCCATGTGCAAGGCAAGTAAGATGGATCATGTTTGGGTACAGAATTTGTAAAGAAGAAGCTGTTTTTTTATGTAAGATGCTGCATCTGTGACTAGCTGTAATATATTATTGTATTTTATTCCATCAGGCCAAAGCAATGGGAGAGTTGATTCAATAAACTGAGCTATAGTGACGCTATTGGTTTTCTCTAATTGGTCGCAATTTGAATAGAAATATGTTAGATTTTTTTGTCTATTTTCATTGTCCCTATTATTGCATTGGCTATCTGCCTCCCAGTGCTATCTGTACATTCATCTACACTTATCCACATTTTATTGTCCCCAACTGCTTCTCTAATCGTTTCCAAGGTAGATAAGTAATGTTTTTCAACATACGTTTTTCTTATAGTAGATTCGTTGGGGACAACAAACCCAGTGTACTTCTCAAGGAAGCCTTTGAATGCGTTATTTTCTAGTTTTCATATTGGAATATTAGCACTCACCAGAGCAAAACAAAGGTCAAGATAGAACTGTGCAGTACTCTTATAGGACATTTGCGCTGTTTTCCTCTTGATTGGTGTTGACTGAACAACGGGCAACATTACGCTTATGTTTAGTAGTTTTAAAATGTGATACCACGTTAGACTTTTTAACGCTTCTAAGCTTGATATTGCAAGGCTTAAATTTTAGTTCACCATTGTCACAACACAATACATTCTCTCCGAATTCTTCAACTAACTGTCTATTGCGAACACAGCCAGGCCGTTTAATTTTAGGCAAACTTGATGTCTGCAGCTCGAGCACTTGTACCAGAATGACATGCTAGATTGGAATACGAAAGAAAACGGTTCACAAAAAATGATTTCATATCATTGAAAATGGAAACAGGGTATAGTTGAAAGATTTATGTTTTCCACAAAGTAAACACTATTGTTTAATATCTGTGTAATTCATTATCGCAGCTATAAATATATTTCAAAATGGGATGTTGTTGCTATGTATTTCAAGGCAATTGATACAACTTCTATGCTTCAATAGGCGTTTATATGCTTAATATGCTAAATAGTCAAATGCCTATAAAGCATATTTTTTCTATGCTCTTATAGGCGTTATAGCTTTTATGGCGTTAGGGCATATAAATCCGGGCTCTACTAATCAATAAGTTGTAACTCTTTTTTGGGCTAAATTCAAAAGACAGGCTATCAGTGAGTTCCGTGTTTCGTACAATGACATATTTAGCGGTTGATGGATGTCTTTGCTTTGAATGATGTAAAATGTCTCACTATTCTTATTTGTAAACGTGCATACAGTAGCTATAGCCTGCAGATGAGAGCGGAAATTTTTGACTACTCATGAGATATGCTCCAACTCAAATTACCAGAGTTCAGCGATGACATACCGGTACATGATAAGAATGACTTCTTGCAGTTGTGCCTATTAGCTGCTGATTCGTTTATTTTTTAACTATAATTGTTGCTGCACGCAGACTAGAGCAGATCTACCTAATATCTTTCCTCCCTGTTTTCTTATCCTACAGAATTTTTAGCTGCCTAAGTCATCAGATGATGCATTACTCAAGGTACAGTACGACTAGGCTATGTGTGAGTTTCTTACTACATTGATAAAGGAGTTACTGGATGAAAATTTTGCCATTATTATTACTTTTCTTGCTAGCCCCCTTTGCCTGGTTAGCTATCATGTATCGGTACTTCCTCCATTAACATTATTGAAAAGGAGTTTTCCAATCACACAGTAGAGAGGTTAGTAAGAATCACTAGTAAATTCTCTGTAGGATTGAAGTAAATTGGTCTTACCCTCTATTCTATTTCCTTTGTTGTTGTGTGAAAAAGAGTTGCTTAATGCCGCTCATGGCTAAAAGTGTAGGTTGAGCGCATCCCTCTATTTCCCTTTCGCGTGGCCACCTATTTATGTGACTGGGCCGAATCTATAGTGTAATACTGGCTTCTTTGTACTTCTACATATGAACCTATTGTGTTCGTACTGAAAGTTATCTGATTTGACCACTTTCAACTTGTAAATTATACAATGCGGTTGTTCTGTGTCACG
The DNA here is from genome assembly GCA_001587735.2 of Parhyale hawaiensis. Classification (NCBI taxonomy): domain Eukaryota; kingdom Metazoa; phylum Arthropoda; class Malacostraca; order Amphipoda; family Hyalidae; genus Parhyale; species Parhyale hawaiensis. The sequence continues at coordinate 25,869 of LQNS02278176.1, read as the reverse complement.
CTGCCGATGACAAGTACCTAGTAATTAAGTGCATATCATTGCTAAAGACCTGGAGGTTTCTGAAGTGCAATGAATGAATACGACAAATGGGCTTGCACGCTGACTATAGCCTGTCACAGATTCAGAGCAGCAACATATTATAGTGTCCCGAAACGCGATCCCGCTTCAAACACCATATAAACGCCAGTGTGTGCGTACCTGTGAGGTTCTTCGTACGAGGTCCAGGTGACGTTACTCAGGCAACGTATCTTGTGCAGAGGTGACATAATAATACTTACATTACGCTCCGTGACAAGCGGGAAAGCCAACGCGTACATAAAAAAGCGTGAGCCGCACCTTCGCCCTGTCATTCCGGGACTCGAAAAGGAGCAATTCTGGAAAGCTGCCTTAAAAAGCAATGCACAGTCAGCAGGAACACATGCTGTAGAGCTCTACTGGACAAAAGCTGAAGCCAGCGATGCGCACTCAACGCCGTAGCGTTATTGATGATGGCACTGCACATCTACACACCCAGACGGATAAAACTGTCAAACATTTGGGTTTGAAAGAGATGGGACAACCTCCTTTCTGCACTGAACTCGCCACTTCCAGCAATTTGACAATATCTTTAGATCGATCAAAGATAATTAACCAGGTTGCCGGGAAATATGAATGACGATGTAAAGGAAGTAATGAACAAATCTTACCACGACCCACATAAAAGCTTCTTCTTTTATGAAACGAGTAAGCTTCTGGGCCACTGCACCAAGTGCATCGAATGTGCAGATCACATACTACAAATATTGACGTTCTGATACAAAATCGAACTCCCTCGCATAGGCTATGCATATAAGCATTTAATTTATGCCCCTCCTCTCACTACTTCCACATAGCGGCAAATGAGGAAAACGTCACCACTGAGTATCCCCTGTCTAGGACGCAGATGGTGTTGATTAGCTACAAAACCCGATGTGATTAATTTCCCAATATTAGTCGTCCGCATAATCTGCATACACACACCTACATATTCGCATGACTTGTTCGCATTGGTGTCTGCTGGGTTCACTAATAAGTAAATAGGAAAGAGTGCAGGAGGCAAGTAGCGCTGCACGCAGGAAGCTGTCAGAAAAATTGCAGGTCATGCTTAAAGGGCTTGCAGCAACAGCCAGAATTCCAGGCGCTTCGAAGAAACATTCAACGCGAGAGCTTTTGTCGGTGCGTAAATGCGAGCGGGTTTTTGCTCGCTGATAAAACAGGCAACATGGGATGGGGGATGACCTGCCTGGAAGCAGGACCAGCAGCCGTTCCGTGTCTGTATATATACCTATTGTAGGTAGGGCGTCGATATATCTGAGCTTTGAAAATGCAACGAGCACATAATCTGCTATGAGGGTTAGTGACGTAGGGTAAACTGTTCTGATATTTCGATTTCTTTTTTTTTTTGCATTTGTCTTGCTCTGACGGGGTTATAGTTTGTTTCTAACAGCAGGCGTAACCGTTGCTAGTTCCATCAACACATGGGCATAGCCTGAAAAGATGTTTTTTCGCCTTCCCAGTATTTAACTAGAAAATTCAAGTCATAAATTGGACTAGGGACTTACTGGATTATAGCACCGATCGTTACGGTACTTTCCACCAGTACTTGGAACGTCCGTGCAGGTACAGCGATATGTAGTAATATTTTAGCTAACGAACGCGAGCAGCGATGTTGTAATACACAGCTGATAGGTTACGCAAAAAGAGTCAACACCGAGAAGTAGAAAAGATCAGTAATGGAACTAAGTCTACTTTTTGAAGTAGCCACATAGTGCAACGCGCTTAGAGATAGCAAAATACCAGACTGAAGTTCGTTCAACAGCTATATATGATCTCTCATCAATATGAGCCTTGCTACAACCGTCTCCGTACAAACACAAATGTGCCAGAACTTCCTCCTCTATTTTCAGTGCTACGGCTTATCACAAAAGTAGGCACAGCCCTAAAACCATGTCCACGCAAACACCAAAACGCCAGAATTTCATTTCTTAAAGTTTTAGTTTCTCACAAGAAACTTGCTCCGACAGTATCGTACAGACATGAAAACGCCAGAATTTCATTCCTTTAAGAGCAACGGTCTATCACAAAAGAAACCAAGGAGGAGAACAGCGCCTGAACAGACACAAGATCCTGAGAATTTCGTTCTTTAGCCGAGATGCGAGGGCGTAACAGATGCCATTTGAGTCCAAAGCGCAATACTTTTGGGCAAGTCAGTTACGCTGATATCTTTGGACGTTAGAGGAGGCAAGTATGGGCCAGCTAGCCCGAGGCCAAGAGCGAAATAGCGCCGGGTTATGAGCCTGCAGTGGATGCTTTAGCCAGCGGTCTTTGCACTTATGCAAGCTTACCAGCAATTCTAGCAGTGGAGGATCACAGGCGAGTCGTTTCGATAAAATTTGGGGTAATTGCTCGAAGGTGTTGAGTATCGATAAGGAAAAGAACATCACATGAGGAAAGTGCATCGAGCTGCGGCCATATTCAGAGATAAATGCTGGCACCTCACGCGCACAATGCATGCGGAAACAGGTTACGTACTCTTGATAATATTAGAGCTGGTGGGTATTATTATGTTAGGCTCCACATAAAAAGGGGAAAAATTCCTAGGAAACAGTATCTACGCGCAATTGCGATATATAGGAGCTAGTGGGCTAATTTTATCCTAGAATCAACGTAAAAAGGAAATTCATAGGAAACTTGTAAGTTTATCCTCTCATATAATAATGTTAGTCACTAGGTATCTTGGTTAATTGGCCATTTCGTCCCACTATGAAGTATTACATGGGACAGATTCAGTTATTCAACGGACGGCAAAAGGGCCTTTTTTATTGTTAACTAAGGCCTGAGACGTCTAAATTACTTCTTATCCTAGCAAAATTTTTGGTCGCCCCACCAAGAAACTTCGTACCACAGCTCCTGGGTTAGCCAAAATTCCGTTTGGGAAGTGACAGCATAAATAATTAATTTTACTTGCGTCCTCTCAGTTCTCGTGTATAAATTAGGTAACAAATCAAAGAAGGAAAAGGGAAAGATATTCTTCAGAGCAGAACTACACAGAAAAGAAATCGAACATTTCGAGGCAGTAAATATTTTTCACCGTCATTTAATGACGGTACTGCCTACAGGTTATTATTAAAAACCGCACACAGTGTATATGTATATATGTCTTTGACTAACAGCTCTTATACGAGGGGAAGTCAAAAAGTTCTCGGAAAATTTCTTTCGTGTCAGTACTGAACCATTAACATCAAATGCTGTCTAATATACCAGCTGGCATCCGACCGCTATACATGGCACCGTCCGGCCATAACCAATTTTGGCAACGATGAGATGGAAGCCTGCATATTTTGTTACTATTAAATTACTAAGAATTATTAGTCTCAAATTCGCTGACAAAACAAAGGTCTATAATTCGTTTCCTCTTCATTCGACCGCAACGAATTGCCACTCACCACACAGCGAAGAATAAAAAAAAGAACTTCCAGCTACAACGCTATCAAATTCTTCAGGGTCCTGCCCAAATGAGTAATTGCTCATTTATAGCTAACTATGCACGTACATAAAACTTACGTCAAATTTGGTATAACGAATTAGCGCAGAAGAGTAGTACATTTGTCAGAGCAATACATTCGCATGAACGCAACAAAGCTTGAATTTAGGTTAAATATTTTCCGCAAACATTTTGAATTTCCCTGGTAATAAGGTTACTGTTGGCGATCGTGGTCCAATTATTTTTGTTCTGGAAATTTCCATTACATGAAACAATAGTGAAGACCCGCCATGTCACAAATGGTGAATCAAGTATTTCAGCTTCACCCCTTATGTATTCATGTCTACAGTAATACGGAGGACGTTATGTCACAAACTACGGTAGCAGTCTGATATTCTTCCCAAGCTATAAAGACAAACGTTTTCACTTCGGTACAAACAGCCTTGTTTTCAAAGTATCTCCTCCACTGATACAAGTTATTTCCATTTGTGTGAATTCTGCAGGACGAGTACATGAGAATCTGACTACTATATACCGGAAGTTCCTATGAGTCAGCCGTAGTCAGCATACGGGGTCTGTCCAGCGGCTCCTGAACTAGGCTTCGGACCAGATTTTTTTCAGACAATAAAGTCGACCTCTTCCAAAGAAAAAACTTCATGTATGGCAATGTAAGAAATGTACCAAGCTGATCGCAGGCCCACGGAACTACATCTGGTCCGGTGGTTACGGTGATTAAAGGGCACCACGCTCACTGCCTTGAAACATTCGTTCTGCGTTAACAAAATTTTCACAGTCGTTTCAATGATATCAAAATTTCTCAAGTTAATATCTGCGATACACTGTCTGAATACGTACTTGCAGAACATGACAACGGAGCATGCACGACCTGATTGTATTCACAGCACAGGCAAAAATATCACTAGGTACTCACTCGGACCTATGCAAGACCCACAACAGTCCCACTCTAAAGGACCCAACAGTTGGTGGCGCAAATATCATTGCTCCCTTGTACCCATACAGGACCCACAACAGTCCCCCTCCAAAGGACCCAACAGTTACCTTACCTACCTTGAGTTACCTTGAGAGTCTTCGGAAGAAGTCCAGGTGACGTTGTTCACGTCACCCCACGTGTGTGGAGTCACTCTGCTGGGTGTCGTCTGTGGTGCCGCAGTTTGNCCACTCCAAAGGATCCAGCAGTTGGTGGCGCAAATATCATTGCTCCCTTGTACCTATACAGGGCCCACAACAGCCCCGCTCCAAAGGATCCAGCAGTTGGTGGCGCAAATATCATTGCTCCCTTGTACCCAAACAGGACCCACAACAGTCCCACTCCAAAGGATCCAGCAGTTGGTGGCGCAAATATCATTGCTCCCTTGTACCCATACAGGACCCACAACAGTCCCACTCCAAAGGATCCAACAGTTGGTGGCGCAAATATCATTGCTCTCTTGTACCCATGCAGGACCCACAACAGCCCCGCTCCAAAGGATCCAGCAGTTGGTGGCGCAAATATCATTGCTCCCTTGTACCCATACAGTACCCACAACAGTCCCACTCCAAAGGACCCAGCAGTTGGTGGCGCAAATATCATTGCTCCCCTGTACCCATACAGGACCCACAACAGTCCCACTCCAAACGATCCAACAGTTGGTGGCGCAAATATCATTGCTCCCTTGTACCCATACAGGACCCACAACAGCCTCGCTCCAAAAGGTCCAACTGCTGGTGGCACCCAAAAGACACGGCGTAAATTTGAGAGGGGACGAGCTGAGGGTTGGCCCTCAACGGGCCAAAAGAGGCTAATTTTCAGTCTCAAAGGCCGCCCAATAGAAGTTTTAATGGCTTTCGCCCAGGTTGGGTATTGCTGCCGCCACAGCCAAATGATGTCGCTTCAGATTGCTTAAGCTCGGAATTAAGAGATAACCAAGGATCTTCAAGCCATTACCAGCCCTAAATAGATTTGCAGTTGCTAGCGCAATCGGCGTTTAACTTACAAATCTCCAGTACAGCTTGCAATTAATTCAGTGACTGCCATTAGGTAGATGCTGCTTGAAGAAAAGCCACTGATGGCGCCCAGGAACTTCAGCGACGTTAGTTCAAGTCTGAGAAGAGTAAAGAAGCTGCGTCACCTCATTGTACTGCAGGCGGGGGTAGTGTCTCTGACCCTCTGTCGTCTGTCGCCAAGATAGCGGAGGGGGCTTAAAAAATAGCTAAGCACTATGTATTTTTTGTAATTGAGGAGAACGCCTTCGGGAAATGTAGCTATAGCTCACGTATAAATACTAATAACTCCCTTACAATTAAGCCGATTTTGTCTCGAAGGCTGCCAGATTAGCCTAGACTTCAGCTGGCTGAAAACGCAATCCAGCTCAATTGAGCTGGGTTTCTCGCCGTCTATAACGTAATCGGTTTGCGCTAAATGCCTGACTCGATCCAAAGTGGAACAAAAATCCGTGAAAAAAAATTAAACCTAATCGGAATAGATTATTTCGATTGTACCGTACTGGACGCACTATACAGCTCCGCTGCCAGACGTACGATACCTCCGCTACTAGGCGTACGATAACACAAAATGCCTAGCGGAAAATCCAAAACTATTCTTACAAATATAAACTACAAGACATTGTATCTCTGGTTAGTACAATAAGTAGTCCATGCCTCAACTCTTTACCGGGCAAGTGAACATGAATAACTTGTAGAAAACCATTCCTGCGAAAACGCTCGTTTTTTAACCGCTCGATTAAGGGTTAATAAAGCAGCAACAACAACGGGTTTCGATATCACTACAGTCAAAATATTCAGCCATTTTCAGACCCAAAAGTGTTTCTATTGTCACCGGACCACTACCCACAGTCCCTCTTTAGCAGCCGGCAATGCCTGGCAGCAGCAGCAGGCTTCAGTTCCACTAGGCCATTCATAACTTCTTTTTCTGCCAGTTACTCAATAATAATTGCGGCACCATCGACCGCTCACCGGGAGACAAGCGCTACATGCTGGCTCAACGAACGCTGTAATGGAGATCCTGGAAACAATGGACGTGAAACACCAAGCAGACGGTGCATCAAATGAAAGGGAGGTACCACAGGGGTGCTCAAACTGGGCGGTGCCGCCCCTTCGAGGCGTCGGTCGGGACGATAAGGAAATGAGGCAATAAATGGCGGCCTGGGCGTCACGAGTAGGTAATCAAAACCAAGAAAATGTAAAGTTTTTTCAATAATGAGTTCGTAAACACGCATAAGCCAAATGGGAAAAATTCAGGCAAACAGGTGATATTGTAAGAAAGCTCGCTCCAGTAGATACAGGCTGTTTGCTTAAAAGTTTTCGATGTAGATGAGAATAGGCCTACGTACGCTAAAAACTGACATGTAAACCGGGAGGCAGAGTAGAAGATTTACAAGCATATACAATACTTCACCACATGCGCTACCTATCCACTGCTTCTGGACGTGAGGCGTCTATTGGAGCATGATCCGCTGCTTCAAGACATGCAGTTCCTAATGAAGCCTGGGCCCATGAATCACAAAGACTTTTTTTTTCAACGTACATCAAGCTTGTGACTAGCTGAAATTCAGAAAACCAGAGACTGTAGTGAGGACAGTGCATGACTTTCGAGCGTGCTGAATGTTATAAGCTACAACAAATGAAGATCGCATAACCAATACATCGAAGTAGGTATCTTTGCCACTGAAAATTTCAACATCAAAACACAGGACACGACATATTCATTGAGCCAATCCTTCATGGAACACGCAATCCGCTGAAAAATTCAACAAAGGAACCTCGCGTACAATGAACTCAGCAGATGAGCAACTGACGTGCACGCGTAGGCAGAAGAAACTCTTGCACAGTTCTAGGAAAAGTTGGACGCGTGCAATATTTCATCTAAAGCGTTGAGAACAAAAGGCTCTAAATGGACAACTGGCTGATGAACAGCAGCAAAACCATCAAATTCGAGGGAAGACTAATGGGGGCAGACGAGCCTGAGCGTGCAATCCTGTAAATTGACGGACAAGTTTTCAGCAACACAAACCTCTGTATACTGCAGTTTGGCTCCTCCCACGATTCTCATATAAAATTTACCGTCATAAAAAATCATTTTTACTTATCAATATATCTAATGAACGCACTAACTTTAAAAATATAGGAAAATTGCTAGAACTTTTCGGGTAGCTACAGGAGAGTCTGCGAGTAAAGAGCATAGAGTCGTTTTTTATATTGAATTGTACTGAATAGGAAATTGAAAGCGAGTGCGGATGTAGAGAATACAGATGTATATAATATGCATATTTCTACTCGTGTATCACGCACATCACGATGCTCTAAGGTCGGGCCAAAGTTACCTATGGGATCCCTTGAGACACATTTCTCCGTAGCTTGCAATGGGCACACCTCTTTTATTACCTTACATGCATTTTACGCCGCAGGAACACAGATGGAAAGAAGCAAGCAACACGGGTGCAGAAAGAAAGATATTTCGAAGGTCTCGCTATAAAGCTAAAGGAACCTATGGGGTCCCCAGACGCAGGGGGCAGCCGAAGCTACAACACAACACCGCAGGTACATCCAAAGAGCGCGTGCACTGGCCTCGGGTACAGCACTAACTGCAATAAAGTCAACAGAACTGCGTGACTGCATCGAATTTCTTTCAGCAGCTTTGCCTAACAAAGGCTGTTTGCTGCACTGTGTCTAAAGAGCGCCGTGTATTGCATTATGCACGGGAATTAGATGTGCACCACAAGGGTTTCTTCGGCAACAAACAGGATGCGCTTTGTAGAAGAAATGGACGGTAGCGCCTGACAGATAAAATGCGTGCCCCACATCAAGTCTGTATAAACTGGAATTATTAACGAGGTAAGGTTCGGAAGCGTTTAGCATTATCGATGGTGAAATATAAGTAACAGCCCTATAGTGAATACCGACGAGCGCTTCTGAAGTTTTTTTATGCAAAATGTAAAGACCAGATGCACTAACTGTACAAGGTGTTGTTAGCGAAGCGTGAATAAACAAGCTTTATGCAATCAGATATTACGGCAGTTTAATAGATGCTCCCTGAATGTCAAGATTCAGCTGTTTAAAACTTATTGC
>LQNS02278176.1:2486-12506 GCA_001587735.2 Parhyale hawaiensis | reverse complement strand
TGTGGCGCCCGCTACCTAAATGCTAATCCGGAGGGATTTGGACTATCGATTGCTTGTGTCGAGCGCTTCTCTAAAACGTTCACGGCTGCTTCCCTATTGTGAGATAACAAATGCAAGCTAAACGCCGCCGAGATGCTAAAGGGATTTTAAGAGCTGCCTTGTTAGTGTCGGGATGATCACGCGTGCTTAAGAGAGAATAGGTGTGGAAATGATTAGTTTGAGCCACTGGAAAACTATGCACCGCTGAGCAGGATGAAACTATCAGCAACATTGATTTCTTAAATAGAGTAGCATGTGAGTTTAATTTTATGGTATTCGAGAGAAGCATTGCATGTCCTTATATTGGATGAAAGAGGTGAGGAAATGATTTAATTTAGGCACTGCTAAATGATCGCAACGTTAGTTTTTATTAGTAAAATTTGTTACTAGAACCTAGCGTATATTTAGCTACGACTTTTATTAGAATAGATGTGTAGACGGTGAGGTATAGTGCTTGCTAAATGATTCACCTTTAAATTTAGCAGGGCAAGTGATAAAACAAATTTTCTGGTAAAAGAAAAATCACTTTTAAAGATCCATAACGAAATGGAGAGACGAGACTGGTGAGACGCAAGATATGCCAAGGGGGCGAGACATAAATACTGGCCTCTCTTGGCGACGTCACAATAGCCACGAGCGACTTCACAGACGGAGGCCAGTACCAGGCCTCCTGTCTCGGAGGCACTGATAATTCAAGGGTGTAGTGACGTCACAAAGACCGGCAATTGAGGTGACATTTCGCAAGTTCTACTACCGCGGAGATATTTCGGTGTATAGCTAGTCATTATCGATGGATTAGATTAGGCAGCTGACAATGGACGGACCAAGAGGATCAGTTGAAGAGCACAGCCAATACGCAATCACTCTGCCGTTAGGCCATAGCTCAATCATTTAGCTGAAAAATAACATCAGGATATGGGGCAATTGTATAAGCACGGCCAGCCTCAGAAGATTCGCGTGGTCCAGGAAACAAAATATAATGGAGCAAAGAGACCTCTAAAGATTTAGCCGTTAGGAGTCGGTGAGCCCTGCCCTGGGAGTGACGTAGTTAGTTGCGGAGGGTGCTGCTCCCAGTGTGTTTCTCTAGACGATTTTTGAGCGTGTTGACTATCTCTGAAGCGATAACTTCTGAGAGGAATCTATTCTAAACGGTCATAATGATATACGGAAATAACTGCTGGCAAAGCCTAGCTCGGGACTGAAGTCCGTTGTTTCGGAGGCGATCATCAACGTCTCTGTTAAACAATCCCGTTGTAGGAACGTTAGGCCCATTACGTATGCTTAGTTAATACCAGAAGCTATACTATCGATTTTTCCAAATTTACAACATACCTAGCTATCTATACAAAATACACATTTTTTTCTTTTCTATTTAGCGTCATCGTAACTTTTCCACTATATTTCACAAAAATTACAAAATCAATGCAATATCTGTCGGCTACGATCCTTTAATAACACACAGGCAGTCACAACGTGGCGATGATATTGACAGTTAGAAAATAACGTCACCTCGACTCTTCCGAAGAACCTAAAAGGTAAGACAAAAACTTGGTGTTCGTCCTCGCTACACTCATATTTCTCAGCAACTGACCAGGCATTTTTCCGAATTGACGTTCTGTCGACAAGTGAAAACCTGAATGAGGGAGACAATAATATTAAGTTTAATGCAATGATGCACAGAAAATGAGACTTGAGATTAAAGCTGTTCAGTAGAGGGGAAAATTTGCTAGCACACGCAAATAACGCCATAGTACCTGTGTTCTCGGAATATATACATCAGAAATCGGGGCCAAAACGAGCACGATTGCGCTTGAACCTTACTTAAGCAGTGTCCAAACTTCATTTTTTAGAAGCTATAGGCTATTCAACAAAACTTACTGGACTCATACATATTGAAAGTGCCAGACAAACCAGCTGTAAGCGGTTACGTGCATTGTAGTGATGAAGTGATAACCCACAGTTAGCTCCCATGCTGCTCACGGGGCGTAATGTCAGCTCTGCCCAAGATGGGTTGCGTGCGTAACGCTACCTGAAGCTCGTCTGAAGAACTTCACAGGTATCACAGGTAATTAGTCAGTGAACGTCCGTGAAAATGTAATGTTTGAGTCGAAAGCTCATGCACTGTGATTGCCCTTTCGGGTAAAAGAAATGCATGAAGAGAGAATTACTGTGGTCATGCAATTTTATGACGAAATTATGAATTATTGTTAGGAGACCAAGTCTTTGCAGCAGACTCCCAAGTTATATGCAAATAGTCTAAGAGAACAATGATAGATACAAATAAATTTCGTGAAAGAACGTTAATAATAATGACAGGATAAGTTCACTTTTTGCCGCTATAAAGAACCCGTCGGTAAAATTTATGCATACTAGGAACTGTAAAGGTTAAGAATGCGAAACTGACCATTCTCCGTAAAACAGCGCATCACAGCAGGCGCCGCCGTGCTCGAGTTTGCAGCAAAGGGACGGAGTGTCGGATGCTAAAAGGAAAACTATATTCCGGCTTCGCACAGATGACGTATTGATTATTGAATCGGAAATGTTCCGGTGCCAGTTAATGTGTGTGAGCTCAGTGCGACCAGCAGGTAAATGACATCTAAAATCAGAAATGCCAGAGCAATGGACAGCGCTCAATTGCTTATAAAAAAGTACGTTGGTAGAGAGCAGTGTTTCCCAAAGCTCAGTTTCCTTCGGACCCCCTGTAACATCGCCCTGAAGCACACGAACCCCAGGCCATAAAATGGCATCAACTTAGTATAATACGTACTAAATGAGCATCGTAGATGTCGATGGTTTTCAGGCTATTGCTTTTTCAGTTAATACAGAACAGCAGAGACACAACAACATGCGCCAAACAATGGCAAACATAGAATTACTCATGTCCTAGTCACGTGACATCACAGCTCAGCCCATTATTAACATACAACGACTTTACAACATTAATTCTCTTGAATTTATTTTGACTCACCCAAAATGACTATTTGCATTGGACGATGGTCAACATATGGTGTTCTCACCGTTTTCGAAAAAGAAAAAGCTAAGTTTTTGTAACCGAGCAAAAGCATTTAGGGGTAACTATGCCATAGCTAAAATTTTTCAATTTCAATGAATTGACGTAAAATATCATTATAAGCTATTTAAACTTGTATATTTCCTCTTATAATCTTAAATTATTCTGTAATTTTTATCATCTACGGGATAAAATCAATGTAATATTGCCACAGAAGCTTTAAACGTCATGAACCAGTCGGGGGTCCGTGCGCGAACCACAGGGGTTCCGCAGGTTCATATATATGGACCCCAAGGGAAGCACTGGTACAGAGGAAGCAGGAAGTCACCGTGCGCAAACATATTCACTTATGACCAAACGTGTTAATTTTATTACAGCCCGCGAGTCTTGAATGGGATGTAAAGTTGTCAGCGGGTCTGTGCATCTGTCGTTCCGCACCCAGGGCTAGGGTTGGCATTAAAAAACCCACCCAATAAACCCCCTTCCCCCCAAAAAAACACCTAAAGAAACCCAGCCGATAGTGGTTTTTTAAGAAGTATTTTTTGAGCAAATAAAAGCTGGATAGCAGTGAATATAAGTTTATATATACTCAACACTACACTACTAAATCACATATACTTGCTTGTACACTTCAAAAATATGTTAAGATGCCCCCTGTAAAATGTACTGGGGGGCCAAATTAGCTAAAAAATTCCAAACAAAAAACTGATAACTTCAGAGTTCAAATTAATCAAAGAAATTATTTATTCGTTAGAACAACTGTCGAAGCATATTATTTGTGGACAGCCTGATTGATTCATTACTAACCTAGGTAATTATCATGGGTAGTATAATACAAGTTTGCCATGTGAAGCTTCAACAAATGCAATTGTCGCCTTAGTCAAAATTAGGCTACACAAATTGATGTGTCAGTGGGTCTTGCAATAGTGAAAACAATGCTTACATCTCTATTAGGTTTTTGCTAATATTTAAAGTCCCAATCTTAACTATAATATGTGATAGTCTTTTGTATCTACAGTTCTAAATCAGCTCAAGGAATCCTTGCCAAAATGCCAGAAGTCATGTGGACAGTCAAGTCTTGGGTAGTTTAGGTATACCCTAAACAACATAGGCACTATTAGTCAGAACATATTTAACGCATTCTTACTCATAGATCTTTACTGCCCACAACCTTCAAAAGTTCTTTTGCACAAGAATTTATTGGCCAGCAAAGCAATACATGATTACATTTTTTTTGGACAGTCGACTTGAAGTACCTACATACCTACAGCGCTTGCTATTTATTACTTATTATATTCCTGGTTTTATCACCATACGGTCCATACCTTCGTCATATGACGTGATCCAAGCACTAAGACTTAGTTTAGAATGTCACATCACTACAAGAATGCTTTTTACCTCAGCATTGCGGCCGGAAATGGATAGGGCCCGCCAGAATATACCGCTGAGGGCAGTGCTGCTCATGCCAACTTTGCTTAAGGTAGTACGGTAGGTTTTGATTTTTGACTTTCTTGAGCTCGCTTCTCAACAGTCTAAATGCCGTAAATTATTAGCTAGCAAAGTACTGCACGATTTTATTTTTTTTTACAGAAGATGAACTTCTGCTCATGTTCATTTCGTCTAAGGTAGTAGGTTGTGTTTTTTGACTTTCTTGAGCTCGCTGGTCAGGAGTCTAAATGGCATGCCTAATGTTTCACCCTACTCTCATGATGACATTGCCACAAACATGACTTGGCTTGCTAAGCGTTGCACTGCCCAAAAAATGTTTTTTCCGCCATGCAATGCAAATAGCTACTGATTGTATAGATTCAATAGCTTTTTTTTATTGATGAGAAAGTTAGGTTCAGACGAAGTACATTTAAAACAAATGCTCAACAATTTAAATTCAGTCATGGTCAATGAAACTATAATCCCAAGAATGTGTAGCGTTTTGTCATTCACTCTCGTGTGCAGCGTGCTTGAACTGCTTCAGTGTAATTTTTTGAGGGAAAACTCAGGTTTTGTGGAAGCTTTTGCTGCCCAAGAATGAGATGACATTAGGAAGGCTATAGCTATAGGTAACACAATGAATCAATTTTTGTGGCAGTTTTGGCTGCCCAATAGCTAATGAAATGACGGCATGAAAGGCTGTCATTGCAACTAATTTTTAATATTATTGTAACCACCTAATTAGGTACTGAAAACTTCGCAAACTAAAATTATTGTAACCACCTAATTAGGTACAGAAAACTTCGCAAACTAAACATACAATTGTATAGTGTTAGAGATGAACTACAAGTATTCCATCTAAATTTTGTGGTTGATTAATTAGGCTTGGAAAGTGTTGAAAGTGTCAACCATTATACCATGTAGAGGGTATTACACAAGATAATGTAGCAGTAATTTTAAGAGTAGAGTGAACAAGAATGCCTTGTAGGAAGAATCCTAACCAAGTGGCTAGGGAGACTAAGTTTTGAGTCAGCAGTTTTGGCACTTTTCACATCTATGTCAACCCACCTGACTCCATACAAAAGATTCTGGTGATGGTTCAATTCATTCTAGCAATTTTTGGGTAGAAAGATATGCATACAAATTATATACTTATGCAAACAAATATAGCTACACTTATGACAACAACATTATCACCTGTCGCACTTCACTCACTGGTGACAATCATCTTTCTCATTTTCTTTGTGGGTAATGAATAGTCTAATTCGATGCCTTGGCAAGGAAAAGACTTGCAACTTTTTTGATTTTCAATATATTTGTATGCATAAGAACAGTGCCTACTTATTACAATGTAAAGTAAATTTAGTTTGATACTGAAACAAGAGTTGCCGTGAGGTCACAAGTAAAAATCAATAGGTAACTATAGAGGCTGAAATGCAATACCACTAGCTATCTTGAGCTTCAGGATATATACCTATTGGCTACCAACTATGCTTGTCAAGTCAGTGAGGCAGCCTTATTAGCAAAGATATGATTGGCAGACTCACAAATATAAACATTTTGCTCATACTGACTTTCCATAGAATTTAATTAAGTTTTTATTTTCTACCTCCCTTACCTATAACTTCATACCTTGATGATACTTCGGACGATGTCCAGGTGGCATTATGCACGCTACCCATCTACCCTTTTATTATTCTTACAAAGTGCTCATATTGGCTACAGCTGTCAGGTCTAAACCTGACAGCTTAAACAAACACCCTGCATCTTATACGCAAAATGGCTTCCACGGTCTGTAGTTTTCTGGAATTTTCGCAAGAGCTTTAGCTCCCTGCAGAATGCTTGAGCTTGGTATTGATTTTCTGCACTTATATATGTGTTCTGCATCAGGCTAGACATTGAAATATGAAGACAACTAGTCAATATGAATGATGAACTGTACATTAACACTTATTAGTTAGTCATTAACTGTCCCCCACTTGAGATAGCCTTCCAAAATTCTATATCACAAATTGTTACCATTATTTGATTATCAATGAGTTGTTGGAGGAATAAGCTCTTTTAAAAGATGAATCGGTTCAGAACAATGAAAAAGCATTATTTTTATCATCGGAAACGTTAGCCCCATAAAAAAATAAGACCCAAAAAGCCCAAAAAACAAAAAAAAAAGCAATAAACCCCCCCAAAAAACCCTACCCAGTGTTTTTTTTAAAGCCTTGGTTGTTTCCAACCCTGCCCAAGCTGCCAAAGCATAGTTTTTTCCAAGAGCGATATTCTGAAAAATTCCATAGGCAGCCCTGGTAGTGGCACTAGGAGCGGCTCAGTAAAGGAGGTTTAATAGAAGGAGGAAACGTAGTCATATTTCACCGTACGGTACTGGCCAGGGAAGTTTTCTTCGACAGCAACTCTCTTCCCACCAAACAGAGGCGCTCCCAGCGATCCCTTCCCACTAATCCCAGACTCCCAGCAATTCCTTCCCACCAATCACAGGCTCCTAGCCATTCGTGCAGCCTATCAGCCAGTAAGCCTTGCACGAACGTTTAGCTTCCGATCACCGTGACCGTTGCTACCTGCTTTTATTAAACCTCCCTGGGGTCAGTGGCAGCGTGACAGGTGGCCAGTAGAGAGGGGGTGCAGTTCCCCTCCTGGACTACCCTGGAAGAGCACGCGAGCGCAGGCAAGCAGTTTACTATATTATTCCGTATGCGTAGTCACTCCACTGAGGTGGGTCGCAGGCTAGAAGGACCAGACGTACGTCCATTCTAGCTTACTCGGCCCGATCATTGTCCTGCTAAATTCGTATATCTACTATCTGCGCAAAGCGAGGACAACGTCTACAAAAGCGAAATTGACCCCGCTCATTTTCTACTATACTTAAAAAGAAGATAACATTGGCACGCAGCAGCGGCGGTTGCAGGGTACCCACGATCGCGAAAGCAACACACACATACAAAGAACGGGTGGGTAGGAAGGACAATCGTGTACTTTTATATTATAATTCATACATAGACCGCAACAGTACTTGACTCTTAGGTCCAAGTGGCCTCTGATGCTGGCGGCCAAAATAGGAAAAATGGGATTTTCTCAATAGCTATTATGAACATGTTCAGGCACGGTCATGCAGGCAAGCGCCCAAGTGCATCCCCGCCGTATCCACGATAACTTTCTCCGCAAGAAAAATATTGGGTACGTTGGAATTTTTTTCTTCAGTATTAGATAGGGGGAAAAGAATAGCACTTGAGAAAATCCCATTTTTCCGTTGCTGACTTTTGGCCGCCAGCGTCAGACCTAAAAGTCAAGTACTGTTGCGGTCTACGATTGATATAATGTCATGTTGGTTATTTCAAACAAGCCGTTGACTGAGTGATTTCGTTCCGACGCAAAATTCTATGCAGTAAATTTCATGTCCGAGTACACTTATAAATACATGCCTTTACAACAGTATTTTCAATTCATTCAGCACTACGATGAAGATAGCCGCCGCAGCGGCAAATATCGCGAATTAATAAATTTTGTGGGACAGAACACCGCCGCCGTCGTTGATATGCCGCGTGCTTGTTAGGGCATCTTTAAAAATTCATGGGTTTCACTCTCAACAGATAAATGGTAGCTTGCGCTTCCAGCAGGACAATAGAGTTATAGCAATACATTTGTGGACAAATGCGGTAAGAGCATACGGTATATCACTTTCATTCATAACTATATATGCTAACAGCAATACATTTCTGCATAAAAGTAGCAAGCGCACATGACACTGCCATTCGAAACTATATTATATTTGCTAACATAATGCTGAAGTGAGATCCACTTTTAGTAGGGTGGTTATCTCTACCTCATGTACCGTATTTATGATTTTAACGTGCATTATATGTGAATTGTAATATGAGAAAATAAAGGCGTTAAGGTCCTAAATGCATTCAACTGCCGGCAGGTATCATCCCACTTTAGGCTTATTGTCTTGATAGCACATGCCGCTCAGCAAATATCCGAACGCTGAGCGTGTTGGATTCACTCACTACGATAGAAATAATTTAATGCGATTAGTCTTAACTTGTTCAAATTTCAACGTTCGATGCACCAGTTTGAACTGAAGTTCAGGCGTGACTGACCAACCGAGCGGGACGCGAACTCGACCCAACGCGTCAAATCCAACGCCAAGGGTTCATCAGCGAAAGAGTTATAGCTAATCGACTGATGAGATCATTTCAATCGAGATGACAATCGAATACGCCCATCGAGTGGCCGCCAAGGGATTCATCCTTCAAGCAGTGCAATATTTGCCCTTAATTCGCTAGGTACCCTCAGCCGTGCTGCTAACTCACCGCGGGGCCAAACTTTGAAGTGCTGATATTCAGTGAAAGATAGCAATGGTAAAAGTAGAAAATTACCGTCGGTAAGGCTCATGACATTTTGAAATAAAAAATAGAGAGAGAAACCTAGTGAAAGCGCTTCAGGATTTCCTTTGAAAAAATATCAACTCAGCCACCAGAACAAATATTTCCAATTCATCATTTCGGATGGGCGATTGCAGCTCAATGCAGCGAAGCAAAAGCTGTGCTGTCGAGGTGACAGTATGCTGTGTGTGTGTGTTTGTCCGCACGCCGAGTCCTAGGGACAATGACTGTTCGGGGCTGAGGCTCAATGCACGTCAATGTGTGGTCGCTTGACGTTGTGCAAGGCTGCGAGCTGTGTGCTTCCGCGCTGACACTAGTTTCATCTATCAACAAGTGGCTTTTTGTTAATTAGCGAAATACCCGGTGAACTGAACGACTGTCATTTTTAAAGCGGAAGCACCAAGACTCTCGACTTTTGACAGACAACCACAATAAATTATTTATAGAGCGCATGAGCTTTGGATTCAGCGCTATCCTCACCAATGGTGCACAGGCCAATTCTTTCCCATGTGATGAACACACTGCATTAGAATTTCGATTATGATTGATTTTTGATTGAGAGAACTCTAATATTACGAATTTTAACATTATACTCTAGCCAACACGGGTACAATATTCAACACTAGCCGCACTATTTGTCTGACAAGCTCTCATTTCGCAAGACGTGCACAATATTTCCTAATGTCAAGATGAAACATCTTGCGTGCTCTGCGCGAACAGTTCCGTTCCGCTAGTACTACAAGCTGCCAATTAGCCTACAGTGCAAAAGATCGAAGTCTCTGGTACAGTCGACTCCATGGCTGAACAACGTAACAGGTTAACTTATCGCTTGACCATTTTGAGACGGTTCTGCGCATCTGCTCGTGTGACGTCAGGTGGGGAGAAGATCGTCGGTGTTGCACAAGTACCTTGTTCATTTATACCAATATTTCCGCTACCATGGGCTGATAATTGATATTCGGCTATTTTGATCACAAAAAAATAACTTGGTGAACCTTCTTCTACTTCTCCCAAAGCTCCGGTGTAACGAAAAAAGTGAGTTTTGGCAGTAAATGAGTATACTAAGTTTTTGCTCTCACCAGTATCGTCTACTGTGCTTCAAACATTTTTTGCCCCTGTAAAATGATAAACTACTACGTAGTAATTATG
>LQNS02278175.1:7927630-7937641 GCA_001587735.2 Parhyale hawaiensis | reverse complement strand
ATCTTACCTTTGACGAAGCAGATTTCAATGACAGCCACCAGAAGCAAGTAGAATGTTGAGAGTCGCCTTTCGGAAATCATGCTGACTTTAATTACACAGTCACTTCCGCGATATATTGCTAGCAACCACTTGTACTGATGGTCACTCGATACTACTCGAGCCGTTCAAAACATCAATAGAGTCAGCACAGCACTCTCAGATCCGCAGTTATAAAAACGTGAAATTTTTTGACAAATGCGTAAAATTCAGCAAAAAAAAGTCACAACTGTTTTTTCAAATGCGCAGTCATAAACCGATTACACACAAGTTACATTGTCAATTGAAGAGATCTACTCCATCACCATTCCAACTTTCTGAATTTCACTCTTCAGCAAACCTAAAGAATTCGTAAAATTCTATAATGTCATCGGTCACACGCAAATCCGTGTTTTCTGCGCTTCTACAAGCCTGAGAAATCGTGGAGTCTATGAACTATAAAAAATGAATAGGCCTAAATGGCTTAAGCAAAATGTTTTTGCGGGCAACTCTTACAATAAAAAGTTTTATTCCAACTCATTCCTTTACTGGAACGTCGCTTGACACTTCAAAAGGCATATAAAATTGATAGGATTCCCCAAAGCAATTTACAAATTTTCCAAGTCTACACACATACAATGCAGTTACAATGTTAATGAAAATGATCTAATCGAGCACTCTCAAATAAAACAATTTTTTTCTGGTTTCATAAAAATGGCTAAGGGAAGTTCAACAAACAGCTTCATAATTTTGTCAAAATTGCAGATCTATACCAACCATCGACGGAGCATACGTTCAACAGATTTATGCCAGAACAGTGTAATGTACGGTTCGCCACTTCACCAGATCTGGAGAAATGGCCAACTTCAACAAACTAAATAATCCACAACCTCTCTCAAATCTGCTGCCACATACGACGAGTTGGATTGCAAATTTAAAGGATCTAATCCGGCACTCTGGGAAATCCGTGGCTTCGTCACAGCAACAAAAGAGCTAAGCGTCCCAAAAGGCGAATTATTTTCCGCTCCACAAATCGATGCAGTTCAAAATCCGTTCACAAATCCAGGGATGACAGGGAGCGGCTCTGAGCTCCCCCCACACACATACATACACACACACCACGGACCCCAGGCCGTAGCAAAGATACGGCAGAAGGCATCGACTAATTGGCGCTATAAAGCAACGCGACTGTCGCTCTTTTCAAACAATATTTCAGGTTAATTAACAGAGCACATTCGTTGCTCCAAGCGAGAAGCGATGCAATTCATCAACCCCTCGCTCGCTTCCATCAAATGTTTGGCAACTGATGCGTAACTAGCGCGAAATATTTGACTTTTTTATGGTTCACACGCAGTTACACTCTGATTTATTCCCGATACTAATGCAGGAAGGTACGGCATGATTTAGCACGAAACTCTGGCACTCGCCATTTCGGCCTAAGAAATGTGTCTGGCGCGTAGTAAATTATTACGGGCGCTGGCAGATTTTCCGGACACTTTGCGGGATCACACTGATGATATTCTTTGGAAACTCTAGTTGCTGTGGGCAGTAGGTACATAAGCTGGGATAATCGTTGCATATATGATTAGGTATGTTTTTTGGGCGGGGACATAATAATACAGATGGAAGGTAGACAACGACTAGTTTAGGAAATATAATTATAGATGTTATGTACAGTGTGCTAACTGGATTCCTACGAGAGCGTCGTGTGCGGGAAATGGTACCTATTACGATATGAAATGGAAATATGCAGAAATAAATTACCACGATATGATATAGCTACTGTAGAAATATATAGGTAATGAGATTTAGAAGATTATGAAGTGGGTGTACGTTCAGGTAATGACATAGGATGAGTAGTATGCAGGTTACGTTACATGATTTGTTTGTTTATAGACTTAAAGAAGGCTTTCGACACCGCTATTGGGACATTTTATTAGCAAAACTAGAACATTACGGCATTAGAAACAATATGTATAGGCTCATTGAGAATTACTTACAGAACCGTAGGCAGTTTGTTGTTATTAATGACCATGTATCCCTAACTGCTCCTGTAAATATAGGTGTACCACAGGGTTCTGGTCTGGGACCTCTTCTTTTTACTTTATACATTAATGATGTTGCCCATTTTTCTAATGTGAATGTAATTTTATTCGCTGATGCGGTATTTTATACTGATCACATATGCTTTTTTGATGTAGTTCAAAATATAGAGAGTTTTATCGAATCCCTTTCAGAGTGGCTTCGTAGTAATCGTCTTACTCCTAATACTCAAAAAACTAAATTAATGCTTTTCACTCCGTGACCTAAACCTGCGTCCTGCGCTGCCTGATATTCGGTTCAATGGCACTATTTTACAATGGATGACGTCCTTCAGATATCTAGGTCTAATTATCGAGCATAACCTGAGTTACACTTTGCACATAAATTATGTTAGCCAGCAAATAGGAAAAGCAAGGGGCGCTATATATGCTGCAGCAAAATACTTAAATAGGAAATCATTGGTCTTGTATTTCGCACTTGTGTATTCCCACTTGACTCAAAACATAATACTGTGGGGAGGGGCTACAGTGAACCTCTTAAGACCTCTGAACGTGGCCGTTAACAATGTTCTTCGAATGATCCTCAATGTGCAACGTGATGAAAACAATGTTCCTGTAATTTCAGTGAATGATATGTATAGGAGACTGGGGTTGTTGATACTCGGGGAGGTTTATGAATATTTCTTATCAAAATTTGTACGAAATGCGCTACAAAGGGACGCAAATATTTTTCGTAAATACTATGACAGCCTATTGCCGAATCATGAGTAGGTATGGCACCCGACACCAGAGACTAAATTTACCACAGGCAAGGTTAGAGGTACAGAAGAAATTTGTCATTTTTCAGAGTGTTCGACGCTATAACTCGATTTCAGATATGTTCACGCAAACAATGAATGATACTGTGTTCAAAATAAAGTACAAAGACTATGTAATGAGGCAATACTAAATGTATTTTTATCAATTTTAGGTAGGTAGCTTGTTAGATAAGGGTTTTCTGTTGTTATCTGTTCTCATTTAATCAAAAAATACATTCTTATTTTCATTCATATGTTTCCATAGAGAACATGTGTGTGATATGGAAATCCACCAAACACATCCGATTTGTAGTTTGAATCAATTTAGTGCATATCAAGGGTTTATTGCCCGAACTTTAGAGATTGCTTATCACCTAATGATTGTAAGCAGTGCTTAGAAATTTAGAATCTGAATATCCTAGTCCTACGTTTTTGCTTGACGTGTATGTATAGGAGTTTATTTTACTGCAATCCATATCAAGGTCTTTTAATGTACCTAAGTGTGTCTCACAAGTGAATACCGTATATCACTTTTAGTAGGCACGTTCTCTATTGTAGGTAAATTGAGCTTGATCCTCGTGCTATTTTAGTCTCGTATTTTGTATTTTCAGTGTGCTCTTGTATATGAATTTTAACGATGATTGTATTCAGAGAACAACAATAAAGGAGTAAAGGAGTAAATTATATTTTCAAGAAACGAAACAGAAGTAGCTACATAGTTGTATCGTTATGGTATGTGTATATGGTTTCGTGAATGGGGAAAAGAACTATGCAACTAATCATATTGCCAAGATGTAGAACGGACGAAGGTTATGCAGGTAATGTTACTTCTATGATAAACACGGAGGAAAAAATTGATCAATGCCTTACATACAAACGTAATTTGAAATAGGCACTTGCTGCATCAATTTTGCCAGTCCGTCAATACATCTCGCAGGTTTTATCCCACGTCAAGTAATTGATATTCTCTGCATATTGAGATTCACATAATTATACAATAAAATGAATGCCGTAGGTTCTAAATACATTATTTACATAAGCAAGATCAGAAAATGTAGGCATTTACATTGATACGTAAAGTGGCATATTATTGTTTGGAAAAAGGTTATACAAACGTCGAACTTGGAAAATCAAGACTTCCTGTTATATTTCTCGATCAAGCAAAGAATATTTCCAGTGATGACAATATTTTTCTGAAAACTGGAGACAGTAGGCAATGTTGCTTCAAAAAATAGCAGCTACGGAGAAAAGGAGTAATCTGCGGTAGGCCCCATGTGAATACTGCACAAGTTGTGAGATTTTTATTTTCAGTTAAGATGTGCTGCTGTTTTCTCTACAGGAAGGGAGATAATTATAGATTTCTGGGAATACACACCCTCCAGTTTACCGGATTCAGATTTCTTACAGCAGGGATTGCGAATTATAGTGCCGGAACTCAAGTTTACCGGATTCAGATTTCTTACAGCAGGGATTGCGAATTATAGTGCCGGAACACCATAGCTTTTAACGTTACCGATTGATTGCCGCAGTAGAGCAGTGATTAAATATTGCACGATTCCAAGCGGTAAAAGGTTCGAGGCTTTCAATCAGACAGTGTCTGGAACTGCAGAACGAAACACAAGATGAATAAAAGGAATAAAAATCAATAATCGACAGAAAATTGCTTACAATGCCGTCACAGACTACCAAATGCAACCCATAATAAATATAATGAATAGAAGTCAATGGAAAATTGTATAGTATATCGTCACAAACTACCAAACGCAACAATATATTTGCAAAACATAGAGTACCTATAAATGAAAAATTGTTTACTAACTTCTCAACCTCCTGAACATAAAGTAATTTTATATAACAAATCCCCTCCTAGATTACAAGAAAATACTTGTCAAGTGCGGTAGACCTATACCAACTATGCTACGTACAACTAAAATTAGGAATACGGCGAAGGCTTATAAGTAAATAAAGGAACACTAAAAGTACCTAGGCATACATAATTGAACTTTCTGACAGAGTGTTGCCATACCACTACACTCCCCTTAATAAACCGCCACAACCTCTCTGCTGGAGAATCCTTCAAATTTAGTACCTAAATCACTCTCTGCCAGAATAATGCACTCAGTGTGCATGCAATGCTTGAAATATTAGCCCTAGAGCAAATGACTAACCTACCGGCAAGAATATAACTCTTCAAAGACGTTGACACGCAAAATATCGTAAGCACGGAAAGAAAAATAGACAGTCCGAGTGAAAAGTCATTCAAGGTAGTGTTTTCGGGAAATATTCATAAAGTAATAATTATCACGCGCTACCCTATAAAAATTAATAGAATGTGGCAATTACCGTCCAAGCAACAATTGTCATTATGCATTGCCATCTGAATAATACTGATGGTAATGGATAGTCGTACAACTACTCTAATTAAAGAAAACTTAGCCTCACCCGGACCACACAATGCACTAAAAAGTCGCAACACGCCATCGTTTCAATTACTAAATCACTTCCTCGTGACCACAGATGCAGTCAATAGAAGCAATGAACTGAGAAGCCAAACTAACTTTACTGAAGTAGTTACCTTGTAATTTTTGTATAACTGCCAAGTCAACGCTGGGAGATAATAACCACCTGAGTTTAGACCAGCGGCAAAACAACCAGCCGTGAATCAGGCCGGTGTTGCCATCAAAGTTTACAGTTATTGGCCGCTTGCAATTCAGATAAAATTGTGAGCAACTAATTGTTTTAAAAGTTCCAGGGCAAGCAGCATTTAATCTACATTATTACGTACTATAAATGACATTAATATTTGCGGTATTTTATCGTGTCACTTGCAATAATATTTACGGGAATAACGGAGTCATTATCTGCGACATCAAATTGACGAACATTCTTTATCTCAAGTCGTCGTATAATATGATACGAAGTCCACCAATATTCATGTTTTGTCGTCCGGTTTTTATGACATCAAATCTGCCGATATTTACGATAGCAAATTTCTCGATATTCAATTCTTGCCTGTCAATACCAATGATATCAAGCCTGATATTGCATGGCTATTTAAACTCCTTGTCGGTCATTTACATAATTTTCGCTCTTATCTATAATCACGGTATCATGCCTGTCAGTATTAAATAAGGTTCAATAAAAATTCCGAAGTGCAAATGTATACCTTACGCCTGCTGTGATAACAGTGTTGCGTATACATTACCTACTGTAAAATATTCTTATTTTAAGCTAATAATAGGGTAGGCTACTGATTAAATAACAAAAAGCTAGATATAGGAGTCGATGTGTCCTTTACTATTATTTTGCATTTTTAAAGAATATATATAGAGTAGAAAATAGTAATAATTTCTTGCTCGTCACAATACGAGAAACATCTAGGCCTAACATTTCATTTCGCTTAGGTCAACTCTGTAAATAGTCCGATACATAACAGTGACAGCACGAACCAATGTTTTCACAAGTGGGAAGAAGTGCAGCAGAAGCTAATTTCACTGCGTGGAGCAACTACGTAGTGAATAGCCTACAATCTTTCCAGTAAAAAGCCTTCACTTTGTACATTTGAATGTACCACTTCAGTTTAACCTTACCACCGAGAGCCAAATTTCCCAGACGTTACAAACAATGTTAACCTCGAGAAAAAGCTAACGTTCAACATCGTTCAATTTATAAATTATCTTCGATTCAATAATCATTTCCCTCTTTACTAGAAGGAAAATAGCAGCTTTCAAGATCGCACTAAGTAACCAAGAGTAATACTTGATGCAGTTGGTGACGAAACCTTGTTAAACTTTTTAAATACCATTTAGGTATCAAAGCAACATTCGTATAACCGTATATATTTCTTTTTCTTGAAAAAATTATGACTGCAAATGTGTAAAAGTATAACGTAGCTGTTGGTCACAAACCATTATTAACATTTTTTATTTACGAGCAATAAAAAATAGTGATGCATTTCTTGTGTTGTTAAATAAAGCAAAAATGATAGCGGGCACCGGAACTGTGAACCAAGGGCGTCGTAACTGGATTCACAAGAGAGCAGCTGGGAACGAAACTTAAGTCAGCTGTTAATTGATGCCCAGTGTCAATGTCATACTTTGACCTTCATTCAAGCTAAAAATCAAGGGATAAATAAAAAGGAATTAAAAATATTGAAAACTTAAGCTACAGATAAAGGGTGAATGATGCCAAAGAGTGTTGTTATAACGTAAAACTTAAGTACTGTACTGTGGAGAGCGCAAAATGAGATAGGGTAGTAGGTAGGCTAGCTACGGTAGGTATGTGGGCGGCTTGCGCTGTGCGAGCGATGGTCACGTTAAAATTTCTCGTTACGCTACAATATGTTCCTTGTTTCTTATGGCGGGTAGCTACCAACACACGATTATCAAAAGAACTAGTTTCCACAGCTAATCGTCTGAACGTTTTGTTGAACCCTCGTAAACGCAGCACTGAGTTCGCCGAGAAAATGTGTAAAAATTTTAACAGTCAGTTCAGTTTGCTCTGCAAGTCTGTTAGTTTAGTTTGGGACATCTCTTCAACTTTGGAGGGAATTATAACTCAACATTCTTAGGAAGTTTGTGCTATTTAGTTCAAAAGTTACTCATTTTTTTCGGACGCGGAGATGACAATACTCGTTCTTTTGTTCTTTTGACTAGCGTGTTCACATGCCTCTTATTGTTCATTCGAAAAATGGCCAATATTCAAAATTATTATAGCTAACTAGGAACGCTGTATAAATACGAAACAACTCGCATATTTTTGGCATTACGATCAGCTACTTGTGTCAATATCTCATATCCGCAATCGTAAAAAATGTGAATATTCTACACACGAAAAGCCTGGGCTAACTAAATCGGTACCGGTGTAAAAAAGTTCACAGAATAGCGGCTTCTCTCAAAATTAAAAACAAAAACTGATAAGCGAGAGGCAAACAACTCATGATAACCGTATGGCATAGAGCAATAAGTCTTGTTTTCAATAAGCCAGGGTAAAATGCAATTAAAAATTCCATGAAATATTCAATCAAGATTCCAGCTGCATATTATGTCCCCATTAGCAAATTTTGCGCGGGAGGAACAGGAATTAATTGCAAATTCCAAGTTCATTTAGTTCAATCGGTGCATAGCCTATGACCGAATTAATAATCAATGTGAGTGATATAAGCAGATATGAGCCCGTTAGTTTGAGCTAATGTAACTTCAATGTGAAATACTGAAGCATATAAAAAAGAATTAACTGATGAAATCTTTCAGCCTAACTTTGCACAAGTCTTCAGTTCGCATCCATCTCACAATCAAAACACATCACTACGCCGTTAGTTTCGCAATGCCAATACAACGGGTGCATCAACGACATACTTTTCATTAGTGAACTACCATCGATCATCGGTAGCTAAGTTCTGCGGTTCATGGTATAGAGAGAATTATTTTCACGGGAGCGAGTTCCGGACATCACCACCACCTATGAACGTCAGAGAATCACTGAGTTCCGCAGCTCTCACCGACAGCTCGTAGGCTCGTAGCTTGCCGTCGAGCGTCGTCCTCTTCAGTAACATACGCACACATTTACAATCAGAAGAAACCAATGCTTGAGGGCCGCTTCCCAATTCCAGCCCGCGCTTAGCTAGTGCGTTCATTAGCTAGGAGACATTACGCTGATAATCATTTTCCTCGAGCTAGGTATCACTTAAAATTTCGTACTCGAATTCTGCATTGTTGAGAATATAAAAAATAGCGGGTTTTTATCTCGTCAGTTCTTATCACACACCGCCCGGGGCGTAATGCACGTCGGGTTTGATGAACGTAATCGCCTACGTATATCAAGGCAAATGTATTTTGTGCACTGTGTTTGTTGCTTGAGTTTTTCGTTATTCAAACTATCCCCAGGAAAAAAAATATATGTTTGAGTAATGCGACACCACGACATAGACAGCGAGGGAAGTGTGAGGTAAGATCCCACTATTTATTACAGGTTGCCGGTATAGTATGCAACGTATCTGCCACGCACTTGTAAAACGAGTATCTATGTCTATATAAGTTAGGTTAGGCATTATGCTAGTATCACCTAATCAATATTAAACTATGCTTAACTAACCCAACCTCTTTAAATCATACCTAGCAAGCATAACCTACCCTAACAAATACTCTCCTTAGAAACTTAACCGTGCTAGAACAAATTAAAGTGTTATTTGTTTCTATTGTCCTTACCAGAACATGATTTAATATCGAATTCAAACTTTGTTACTTGCTTTTTATGTCATCGTCTTCTCCTCGGTCCCTGAGACTCCCCATACAATGTGAACTGGAGCCCGACTATGACATCAATTCACTGTTGGCTCCAGACTTGGTCGCCATTAATAATTGACGACCCCAGGGAGAGTAAACAGCTGCGGTAGTTAGTGCAGAGCGCCGTGGCGTCTTCCGAACCTAATCTGAAGATCAACAAAGACACCGAATGGACGTATTAATAATTTTGTAATGAGTAGCCCACTTACGAACCGTGCATTATGTTTTCTCTCACGCTATAATTATTGTCGGTTTTATTCAATTGAAACGTCTTCTGGATTTTGCATTTTATTTAATCCAAGCTTTCGACGTTCTCCGCGAATGTCGTTGTCAAGGTAGGTACTTCGAAACATTTTAGACCGTAAAGCTTGGTTCAAATAAAATACAAAATCCAGAAGACTTTTCAAATGATTAAACTAACAATAAGGAACCTGGATGTCCGCTATTTTATCGATTAAAAGCAGTAATTATTGTACTCGTGGTGATGCGGAAACTTGCTGTCGCCGCGGCAATGCCGTCTTCAAAACAGTGCCGTCTGCAGCACAGTGCTGCTTACACTCCAATTCAGACCAGCTCTAGCTTCTCAACGATGTCGTCATCATGACAATGCTATCTTCACATCCGTGCTGTCCTCTCTTCACAGAAATACTACCGACACTGCCACGCCGTATTCACATCAGTGCCGTTTTCAAATGCAGAAATACTACCGTCACATCAGTTCTGTCTACACAAAAATGCTATTATTATCGAGGGGATTTCACGACCAAATAATTGGATCGGTTGAGCGATGTTGGGCTCTACGCTCTGGCGCCGGGTCACATCCCGCGACCTAAGGCTCAGAGCACTTTGCGAATGATGTGCGCTGTTCCGAGT
>LQNS02278175.1:7838868-7850810 GCA_001587735.2 Parhyale hawaiensis | reverse complement strand
TTATTATTAAAACTTCACGCTTGAGCTCCCACGGACAGGTAATACAACCCAAATGAAGCATCTTGCAACACCGGGAAGCCAAAAACGCTGCTAAAGGAAATCCAGCAAAAAACCATCGACAGCTGACTTAAACGCCTGCAGGCCAATACGACCAAAAGCCGATGCCGGCAGCAAATTCCAAACCTTAGCCGACCAGGGCACGAAGCACCGACAGAACTGATTAGTTCGACCTCTGACAGCTTCCGAAGTGAAAGAGTGCGCTCCGCACGTAGCAAGAGTCTCTCTCCCAAAAACCTTGAGGGCAGGGATAGAAGAATACAACCAATGCCTCTCATTATTGTATACCTTATAAAACATACATAGCTCTGCTACTCTTCTCCTGTGGGACAGGTTCACTAGATCATTATCAGCGCACAGCCTGCTGGCTGAACTACCAAGTCGGTCCAACAGATGCAAGTGAGTGTCAGCAGCTGGAGCCCAGACCGGTGAGCAATACTCCAACACAGGCAGCAAAGACGCATAAAACATCTACGGCCAACCTGACTATCACCAAACCCGGAATTCACCTTACGCAGGAGCCCAATCTTAGTGGAAGGACGGGACACCAACCTTCTAATATGAGGCTCAAAAGTAAGCTTCTCATCAAAGACAACACCAAGAATCTACAAGGAGCTAGACTCCTGAAGTAAAATGTCATCAATCTCCTGTTGGGGATGCTGCAGTACAAGTGTCCACGACTGACTGATAATCATCGACTTGGTCTTACTGGCATTCAGCTTCATACTCCAGGCCGAGCACCGTGCACTAATGCGTGGCAAATTCCCTATTCAGAGACTGAGCAACAGCATCACGCAGGCGACGAGCAGGTATAACTGCCATCAAAGTGGAATCATCGGCATAATTGATCAACGTGTTTGCAAGTGAAGAGAATATGTCACTAGTATAGAGAACGAACAGCAGTGGGCCAAACACACTGCCCTGAGAGACGGCAGACACCACCCCGACTGAGGCGCTCAAAATGCCGTCAACAGACACACTCTGCGTTCGCTCAGAAACAAGATCGCGAATGATTGACAGAACCCTACCACCCACGCCAAATGACTCCAGCTTGTATAATGGGCCCCTGTTGTTAACCCTGTCAAACGCCGCGCTAAAGTTCAACTGGACAAGGCGTGCCTCCGACCTACAATCCAGCACAGACTGCAAATGGTGTGACACCGACAACAGAGCATCACAACAACCCAAGCCAATTCTGTATGCAAACTGACCAGCAGGCAGCAACCCCGTAACCTCAGCAAAACGACCAAGCTTACCAGCGATCAACTTCTCGAACACCTTCGACAAAATGGACGTCAATGTGATGGGTCGATAGTTGGCCACATAGGGCGACACCGGACCCTTGGGAATAGGAGTAATATTCCCAGTTCGCCAACAACGAGGAAAACTTCCTAATCGTATCAGGCGCCGGAAGATTACTGCAAGCTTGGGGGCAAGATCATCAGCCAGTTGCTTATAAAACAAAGGAAACATGCCCACCGGATCCACACCTCCATACGGATCAAGGCCCTCAAGCAGCACCTTGACCGTACTAGACCTGAACGCCAATGAGGTCAAGCAAGGTTCAGGGTGGCATCCATGAGGCAATGCGATAACATCTCTGCTCTGCTTCCCGTGGAAGTGAGCGGACAAAAACTCCGCCCTTGCCAAGGGATCAGTAATGATGCTCCCACCGGGACCCACAAGGGGCGGCAAAGAAGGTTCTGCACGTAACACTGAACTCTTTAGCTCACTCCACCAACGATGTGGATGGTCAATACTCAGCAGAGACTCCCTGGAACGCTGCCTCAGACGCTGCTGTGCCTCCTCATACACACGCTTAACCTCAGCCCTACGATCAACATAGGTCTGCCACAACGTACGGTCAGACGAACGCCGCCATGCCCGATAAGCAGCTTGCTTAGCTTCGAAAGCTAACCGACACCGGTCGTCAAACCAGGGCTAATCCCGTGACCTCACAAGAATAGTCCTCTTAGGGAGAAATTTCTCCAAAATAGACACAGTCGTTAAGCTCAGAGGCAGGATCCTCACTGTGAATAATCTGGCGCCAAGGTAGCGTTCTCACAGCCCGAGTAATAGCCACCCAGTTAGCCCTGCTCTTAACGAATACCACTCTCTTGGTGTGTACCACAGGAACAACCTGATTAAGGTCCAAGGACACAACAAGATGTGAGTGATCTGAAGAACCAATAGGGGAGCCAACTGTCACCGTCATCAAGTCCGGGACATCAGTCATAACGAGGTTGAGACAGTTACCACCAATATGCGTGGACCCGCGAACTAGCTGCACACAACTAGACAAGGTGCAAAAGTTTAAAGCAGCAACACCATGGCAATTAGTCGGTGATGCAGATCCCAACCAGTCCCTGTGGTGTGCGTTAACATCACCCACAAAAACAAACGCTGCTTTGGGATCCGTGCTCTGCATCGAGGCCATTGCCGTCAATAAACACTCATAAAGAGAATCATCAGCTGCAGGGCTCCGATATAAGGATAATAAATAATAATTATTAAGTCGGCCACACACCGTAACAACGATGATCTCATGACCGGCGCATTCGTGCACTGACTGCTGATAAGCATAAAATCCGCTCCGGACATAGACGGCCATTCCACGGAATCCAGGCCCCGATCCACACAGCTTCGAAAAGGGGACTCAGCGTCGTGCCTTCTGCCAGCCACCAATGTCTCGGAGCAGCACACGACATCCACACCATGGGACACAAAGTCGAGCTCCGCAGGGTTTGCATACAGTCCTCTAATATTACAACAGAGGAGACGACACCCCCGAGCCCGACCCGGTCCCGGGTTACTTTCCACATCCCCACAAAGTAAGAGAAAGAGAAAGAAGAGAAAAAATAAAAAACATACATATACAGTAATGTACAGATAAATACAGAAATATACAAAGGAGAACAAACAGAGAATCCCAAAAACTAAGAAGATGGTATAAAGCATAATAAAGCAAAAACAAATCGACAGTAACGATAGCTATGAAAGCGGCCAGCTATCTACGCGCCCAGACCCTGCCATCACCAGTACAGGCTTTGGCCGAAAAGAAGAAGAGAAAAGAAAGGAAAAAAGCATCAGGTGGTACTACCTGATGGAAGAGAGAGAGTAGCAGACTGCGGAAGACTGAGTACCCAGCTGTGGCACCAGCCTGTTCATCTCTTCTCAGGGATGCCGTTGGACCAATATGGTCTCATCCGCCTTTAGAATGGCATTTCCTCCAACTCAGGGGCTACCCAGAGCCCAAACCCAAAGCCAGCTCATACAAACAAAGAGGCGTCCGGTGGCCGGACAATGGGGGCGGCCTGATAACGCGCATGCCACGCAGCGGCTATGTTAAGCAGCAGACATTAGTTTAGATGAGGTGGGTTAAATTACAAGCGCTGACGCAGGTGAAACTTTCGGTAAGTGAAATCATAAATTAAAAAACCGTGGAATTTTCAGGGTCTCGCTAGTATATGATATATTTTGCCTATATGTGTGTCATAACCATGAAGGAATAAGATAGGAAGAAATTCAAGCTTTGAAGAATTAAATGTACGGTATGGGGGATCGCGATAGGAAAGACTTACGGATATAAATATGAACTTGGGCACAAACCTAGTACATCTGGAAAAAAATATCATAACTCAAAAATTAAGTTAATGGTATACAAAATATAAGCTCAGAGAGGTTTTCCAAAAAGTGGTAGCTACTGATGCTATGATTAAAGTGCAAGTATTCATTCGAACATTTACTTCCATCAAAAAACTGTGTTTAGATAACTTTCAGACTAAGTAAACTAACTGTTCGTAAACTTTTCCCGAACATTTTCGGTTTTCCATCTCAAATTTAAATGATTATCTGTAGGTAGTTTTATCGCAGGCGTTTCTTCCCAATAAATTTGGGCAAAACTACTTACAGTCTATAATTTTACAGAATATTAGTCTTTCAAGATGAATAAATAAATTGTTCGTTTCGATTTCCGTAGACTTTTCTAAGCTCTGACCTAGATCCTAAGATACGAAATGAAAGATTATTTCGTTCATGTAGCTTGAAAGTGCAAAAATGATTGACTCTAAAAAAATAATAATATTAAAAAAAGAAAACACTATGTTGGCTTACAAAGAGTTTGTCATCGATCTATTCCGCACATGTTAGAAGCAGTTTTAGTACTGTTCAAACTTTTTAGCTCTCAGGCATTCGATATGATGTATTATGTACTCTTGATTCAGGAGTACACACTACCTCGCTAAAGAATTGACGCTATGTAATAAACCTACGTACGACAAGTTGGGTGAATATTGAGCACTACCTGTACTTGTACTTAATTTATCAGTTTCAGCAACTACTGCCTTTTGAAGATTCCTGAGTGTCTGTACTTACTTGGCACGTTGTGTACCAACCCATAAAGTTTTCGTAGAAACTTCTATTACTGTAAAGTAAAGTACTATAAAGTAAAGTATTTAACGATGCAACTATTAAACCCATTCGTATTTAACAGGATTCCTTGAAACTATAGAACTTAATTGGGAAATGGTATGTTTTAAAGTTAATCGTTATTTTTCTAGTGCACCTTTGCAACTGCTCAACTTTCTGCTACACTCGATTTACATTCGATGGAGAACATAAAGTAATCGGTGAAGTGATCTCTCCGATTGCTCATTTAAATGACGTCAAAGTTAAGGTATCTTTCAGGAAGTTAATTTTACCAGCATTTAGCTACTGGAACGTTTCCAAAGTACATTTCAGGACTTTTTCGTCGAACCGAACAACCGGATTATATTTCGCGATTTTAAATCACAATCTAAAATCTCTCGATCCTAACTTGCACGTTAATGAATCCATGAACTGCCTTGCAGTGGCCCTATATAGTTGCCTATATTAAATTAAAGGTAACTTCATCCTTCTTTTGCCTGGAATGAAGACCTGGGGGCAGATACCTACTCTTGAGGTAGAACACTCTACGGCTCACCATGTCACAGACACGCGGGGCTGCCAAGTAAGTTTGGCCGAAAGAGCTCATCTGAGTGAAGCGAGAGCTTATACGAGCACTCGAGTAAACCACGAGTGCAATCTTTTGTTGCAATCTTTTCGTACATCAGCCATGCAAGGAAACCAATCTACCGTGAAGGATAAATGGTGTGCAGTAGCATCGTGTTCCGGCCCACAGCTCTATCTTCCTTCCTGGTCTGCATCTGAGACGCTTTTTGTCCTCTTTGGGCTAGCGGACACCATTTTTTGCAGGGACAAGAGGTTTCTTTCCGGAAAAATTTAATGAAGTGACGAATGTAAATGAGTTTTTTGCCTGGCGAATGTGTCTGAGGTACATAGGTAGCTCTTGGCCGCTTCACTGGAGAAAATGGACTGTTAAGGCCATGCGTGGTGAACAGATCAAAATAATGTGTTGTTTAGCAATACCGTTTTTCCCATTATTTTCACTAAAAAAACTTTTGAGATCGTTATTTTTCCTGTTCTAACGATCTTGCTAGAGCATTACTAGCAGAGGCTTGCCTCCGCTACAAATTTAGAGGCCTTTCCATTATTTGGCCAAAGTTTTTACCGGCATTCGGTTAGAAAGTTGGTCCAAAACCGGATGGATTGAGACTGATTAACTTAACAGAGAAGGTGCAACCAAACAAAAACTTGAAGCCTAAGCGAAATCGAACAATTTTCTTTCCCAATGGGGTATTTTGGAGTTGGAAAAACGAGGACTTAATTGTATCCCAAAAGTAACCATTATTGCTCAAAGTAACAACACGAGAGTTACAAGATAATTTGGAAAATGAAAATGTTTGCTGTTCAATGACGTAAAATGAAAAATTTTGCTAAGTTTGGTAAATGAAACTTAGCTGCTGGCTCGAGAAAAGAGTTATTACACAAATCGCAAAACTCTTGCACAAGAAGTGAACCTGAAGTCTACCACTGTCCACAAATTGCCTCTGGAAACCTTGCGCAAATGGAACTGTTGTAAAATTTCGCATTGTTCAGTTAGCTGCAGTATACATTTATATATGTTTTTTAATAGCAGCTGATGGTATATGAACTAACGGGCCAGCAAGCATCTACCAGCAGCACGAACCATTGTGTGTGGATCTCCCAATTGGGGGTGTGTCTTCAAGTTGGCTTGTCCTTTTACTGCTGTTATTCAGCAACTACAATATACATAGTAATAAGCCGGCATTAGCTCAGTTCTTCTGCTGTAAATGTCTCATTTCATTTTCTATATTATAATAAACATTTTTGTTATTAGAAAGACATAAAGAGTCTTACGGGAAGAGAGGCAGCTGCTTAAAACAACAAGAGCATCAGCCTGTACCACTTAGTAACCGGAAATCACAGAAAATAATTATAAAAGCAGAGGAAAAAGTAGCACTGATGTGGTCATGGCCGCCTGTAAAAAAATAAGACCTCGAAGAAGGCTGATATAGAGAGTAAATTTCTTAAGGATTCTGACAAACTGTAACTGCTGTTGAAAAAACAACATGGCAATCACTAGGCAACTTGAAAGCTGCCGTTGTTCCGTTCGTGTTTCAAGATAAACTGCGCGGAAAAAATCCGTACATTTTGTGAGTTTTCTAAATAAAAAGCCGTTTCACCCGAAACTAACTGAAGTAAATATCATCATACCCATTACAAGACAACGTGATCGCTACTCTTGCTCAGTAAACGCCCTAGTACGAATTCAGTAAATAAATTGCCGAGTTCAGCAACTACACCACCATTTTAGCCCGAAAGCGATCGTTATTATGTAAATATCAAAACTGCAAAAGGTGCAATTGCAAACAACTACAACTCTATCATTGTTCAGTAAGCGTCGTGGGGTACAGAATAAATCTGCTGAAAAGTCTTGAAGCCCCAGTTGAAGTCTTTGGTCTGGTGCAAGGCAGATGAGAGCGTCTCGAAATAGAAGCTTCAATAGATCTCATCGCGTGTTCAAATGGGTTTTCTCGCACAGGAAATGGAAATTCAAGTAAGCATTGCGTGTTTCAGGGTCAGTGGAGAGAGACTCGAGATCCTGGATGTTCTCTTAGTGTCGATGGAGTTCTGTAGCTTCTTTTTCCATTTTAGCTCCAACAATCTTTGAAAAAAGTTGAATAGTCATCAGCTTTTATCTAGTGTAACGAGGGACTTCACATTACTTCTTGTTCTGGAAACAGAGATGAATTATCTTAGGGTACTGTACACAAAAACAAAAAATCGTTTGGTTTTTCTTTCTGAAGATATTAAAAATATATTTACAGGGAGGCAAAAAACAGGCATTCACTGAAATTTATTTCATAAAGTTACCTACTATATTTTTAACACAGCTTAATTTCATTGGGATCAAATTATTACTGTTCAATTATCCAATGAACAAAACCAAACGTACAAATTCCACATACAGCTGCATGACATTGCCTGGTTCACCCCCATGCGTACCTGTCACTTATGGAAAACGTGAGGAAAAGCATTTCATTCTATCATTGTATTTTTGATAGAAATATAAAGCAGATGATCCTTTCCACTGCGACGGTTCTTTAATGTAGGTCATTTATAACATGAGAATTATTAATTGGTCTCTATCAATAAATGAAAACTTTACTTTATTCTCTACATGTCGCAAATATACGGCGCATTTCAACAGGCATCAAAAATATTACTAAAACATTTTTTTATCCTTCTAAACATCAGCATGTTCAGTATAGCTTTACACCTCATATAACTCATCAGAATCTAATGCAAAATTTATTCCGATATAAATTGTATTACAGTAAATACAGGAAAATGATATTGCGGTAATGAAGGCTATTTTTATCAAATTAAAAGCTACTATAACGATAACAGTTGCATTTGGATGTCTATATTATATTGCTATGTCATTATAAGGACTATTCTATTCTCCTATATTTTTATAAATATCATCATGAATATCTTCCCAGTTGAATCGTAAGCAACATCGTAAGGCATGTACATCACTATAAATATTAGCCTCAATATCTAGCAGCGTCCAGCATCATAAATACATTACCATCATCAATAAAGCAGAGTGCAGCAACTTTAGTCATTTTGCAAGCGGATTCCTCAACGTTGCGAACGTAGCCTGTTTCTTTGTAACTGTAGATTTTTTTTTATTCAGTTAATGCGTTGGGCAAACGGTATTACATCAGTTGGAGGTTCTTCTCAACCAAAAATTTTATCTCGGTGTCGTCACTATGACGTCATGACTCCATCACGTAACAAAGGCAGTGCTTAAATTACTCGCGTGACAAGGGAACAAGAAGGAGTGAACTTCAACCAACCACGCCGTCTCTTCTGTATCAGAGTGACGTCATCAACGTAGCGGAAATGTATCTCACCAGTAGCGGCGGCTTGGTTTAGCGGACAATTTTTTCCTCAGAAGCAAAACTACCTCATTGAAGTCTACGATAAGACATACAGCTATCATCTTGTCCTAAAATTCTAAAAACTAGTATCTACGAAATTTAATTTATGAAGTTTCGAACTTTGGAAAATAATATAACTACATTAGGCCATTGCTCATAGCTACACCTTTACACCTTTACACCTACATAAGAACCATCACGAAGCCTCTGATATCCGCGGCAGCGGCAATCGTAGGGGTATATCTATGTAGTAAAGGCCACTGTATAGTTGCCGTAGGACAAAGTATTCATGAAAACAAGGTATTAATTACATGTATGTTCTTCTGTTTGATACTAAGTTACACAAAAATTACACATCATTTCTGTAGAATGAAATTTGCTTCAACACAGGCATGAAACGGCGCTGTTTGTGAATTATCCCTTTCAACATTTCTACCATTGCGGGAGCATAATGTTATATGAAGAAACATTAGTGCTATAACATATATCTACCCTTCGGATACCTTTGCAGCTTGTCAATGGCATTTATTACAAAAATAACAACATGCTGATTAATCAATGTTATAAGATACCGTTACCTATCAAGGACAATAATAAAAGTTCATCATGGTAACACCCCTGTAACAACCAGAAAATTAGCTTAACAAAGTCGTCCAAGCTAGCATATGAAATTTCCGTTATATTTTCCTGATTTATCACTTTAAAAGTTATTATTCGCTCAGTTATAATCACTGCCAATAAAGTCATAGAAATTTACGTCGGTAATGATAAAAACTAAGAACAGAAATTACAATGGGAATGCAGATAATAAATGTCCTGTCATACGCCGTTTTCATTTTATGGTTAACAAAATTAAATACAAGTTACTGCCATAACCTCATTTCCTATCCTACGTTAGGTCGTGGAAAGAGAAAACTTGAGATATGTTGCACTGACGGCAAAGAAGCCCACCGCGAGAAAAATTGAGATTTTATGGCATTAAGGAAAATGTTAAATTTGTCGAGTGTTGGCCCAGTAAAAGTCTCTGTTTCCCTTAATTAACGGGCCTGATGACTCAGTACACACCGGGGCAGGGTGCGGCGAATGGCCGCCTAGGTAAGAGAACGTTGCACATTGCGTCCAGATTCTCATTTTTATGTGTTTTTCCTCTCAGTTTCCCCTGAGTCAGGAATCGACTGCATGTAACTGTACCACTTTAGCGTGCGGTCCATTGTACCATTTACTCCTTTGCGTGCAGACTTTAATTCATTTTCTCCTTGTATGAAGTCTGTAGGTCATTTCAGCTTTAACCTGGCAGCTATAATATTTTTACTCTATAGCATGCAGGCTATTAGTCATCAGCAAGTAAGTCTTTGCAAGAACGCAAAGAGTGCAAAACTAAATCTATGATCATTAATCGATCCCGTACAGCTATTCTACAACACCCGCTTGTAAACATTGAAGAGACTGTACTGCAGGGATCCAGCTTTTTCGAAATAAAAGTTGTCCTCTTTGATTAAAAGTTTACATTTGAGGAGCCTATGATACGCTTGGTATAACGTGCTTCAAGTAGGGTGGAGCTTCTGCGTAAGGTTCAATACTGTGTTGGTGACAACGACAAAGTTATTTAGATGCTATTAGATGCTAGTTTGCGTATTGTTTTTCTGTCTATATACTTTGGTTGTTGCTAAATAATAATCAAACAATATGATAAAAACATATGGAGGTGTATCTGTATATGTTTTTTATTACATTATCTGTTTAGTTATCTATTTATCTGTCTATTTACTGCACGTTTTAAGAAAACGGGGGAAAATTAGACCAACTTGGACACTGTGGCCATCCTGTGACGCTCTATTGAAAAGTGAGAGGTTAAAAATTAAGCAGGTTGCAGATGATGGCAAAAATATGGTGATCTTTTATATAAATGCGCTTCTTGCTTTATCGACATTGAAAGCTAATCAATGGAGATAACTACAGTTTCTCAAAGCACTCTTACGCAGTCTGATTTGTACTCTCCTCTCACATACAAGTTTTAGCTAGTCTCAGATCATTTTCAAGCTTAAATGGAATACATAATTAATAGAACAGAGAAAGACATTTTCTAGAGTACCGCAGACAGACGAAGAACTAGATAATTCCGTTGCAGCAATTATTTTCTCCAGACTGATTTCTTCTTTTGATGAAACGCCCTTTCGCATGAGCCAAAAACTTTCAATTGTATGATACCATAGCACATCTAGGATACAGAGCTCAAATTTTTATAATAAGTATACTTAACTACGTTTTAAAAACTTTTTTTGGTGTCACAGAAGGAAAGGAAGGTTTCCACTGTACAACAGAATTTAGGCCTAGAATGCTAGAGTTTCATATTCTTTCAAGCTGGCAGTTGTGGCGCATCGCACATAAACAAATTAGTAACGATTCTAATACTAACGAAGTTATCATCAATGAAACATTATCCGCCCAATTTCTTCAACTCGTCATCTTTTACGAACGGATACAGATAGTACGGATATGGATAATAATTATAATCTACAATATTATGAGACCAATGTGTACATATCGATTTATTTATTTATCTATTTTCTTTCACGCATTAAGGTAACAGATACGTGAAACTAACGCCAGAT
This sequence comes from Parhyale hawaiensis, assembly GCA_001587735.2. NCBI lineage: Eukaryota > Metazoa > Arthropoda > Malacostraca > Amphipoda > Hyalidae > Parhyale > Parhyale hawaiensis. The sequence goes on along the minus strand of LQNS02278175.1, from coordinate 7,839,787 downwards.
TGGACGAAGTGTCAGTTCTGCCACAATGTACAATAAAAGGTGAAAAATTTACCAGCTTGCAACTGAAAGCCGAAGAACGCAACCACAATTTTTAATACGTTTCTGTATATTGTCTCTAACTCGTGCTGCTCTCATATCGAACACACCCAATTCTAGCTCCTGAAGAGCTGTTAAAATGGAGAGAAATGCGTTGAGCCATACCAGCTATTTCTTTGAATATTGGGCTTGTTTAAACCTTTCACATATTTCAGGTATTTCTGCTCTAAGAACAAAATTGTGTACTCTGACGTAACCTACGGCGGGAGACGCACACGTTTTAACATTTGAGACATAGCTTTGGATTTTAACCCTAAACTGATTTCCTCTGCATTATTAACTTTTCAGAAATGAGACACCGATCTATTTAAATTAGACTTCTATCCAGTGATTTCTACTTAGTTTGAATATCTATTTTTATATTTTCAATAAAGAGTTTCTTGTTTTCTAACCTTTTACTTTATATATTTATCTATACGAATGTGTATATATTTATTGTTTATGTATTTGAATCTTTTGTGGGACGCTTTTAACGATATAGATATGCGACAAATAGGCCAAGGTGAAGATTTTGTATTTATGATGCGTTTTGATGGAGACCGATACGCAAAAATTAGACTAGGTTGCAGCTAATGGCCAAAGTGGCAATCTAATAATTGATTGACTTCTTGCTCAGCTAACGTTGGTCATAACTAGTAACAACGGTTAAAAACTCAAGCATAAAGCTCGAAGAACAACCTTAAGTCAGCAGTTCTTTCCCTATTTCATAGTCAGCATTTGGAATAGACTCCCTTCCGACGTTGTTGGTGCAAAGTCGGTCAACTCGTTTAAAAATCGTCTTGACATACATTGGGAGAGACATCCTCCACAGCTAAGAACTCCT
>LQNS02278175.1:7807519-7819610 GCA_001587735.2 Parhyale hawaiensis | reverse complement strand
TACGCGTCTCTGTTGAGCAATACAGCACCTGCAGGTACACGATTTACCTAGTCTTGTTGCATCAGTTTTTTAAGTGAGATTACGAGCGTCGCACACAGTAACAGATGCAGCTATCCTGGCCGAACAAGCGGAGCAAGTTCATTAGCTGAATCATTCGTCACTGACCCTCCCTTGCCCGTGACACTTCCCTGAGAGAACTAGAAATAGCTTAAAGCGGATGTTTCCATATCTTATTAGTGCCCACTCCCAACGATAGAGTCAGGTTTCTGTTACCTTTCCGAGCCTTCACGGCGACCCTACCCCCTCTGCCGCTCAAAGCCTTACCCTCTATGTGGGATGCGAGAGTATGGAATGGGAGGTGTGAGTTTTAGATGAAGGAATACTTGCGAATTAGAGGATGGCACAATTTTTTACAGTTAGAATTTGGGGATGGGAATGCATAGGGATATGGGGATGGGAAGGTTAGGGGATCTGTAAAATTACGGTTGGGAGAGGAGTTTGTGTAAGTACAGTTAGGGGATAAGAGCGATCGGAATCAGAGGGCAAGGGATGGGAGAGCATGGGATAAGAAAGTTTAGGATACGGTAGTTTCGAGATGTAAAGGCCCAGTCACACTGCCAAAATTTACGATTTACGCATGGATTGCACAGAAATTTTGAGGTGTGCGCGATTCATAGGTGCTGTGCTCAGTTCATAAGTTTTCCTGACGTGGAGCATCAGTAGCTGCCAGCGGATGTTCGTCGCATCGGGCTTGTGCTCGATTCCAGATTTTGAGCTGTGAAGGCCCAGTCACACAGCCGGTCACGCATAAATCACGTATAAAGTTGGCTTGTGCGTGATTGTCAGCGAAGATATTGACAATTTTCGGGAGCGTGCGTGGTCAACAATCACTAACGAATTGCGCATGAACTACATATAAATCAATGACAAACACTTGTGCAAGAGCACACAGGCATTAACAATCAGTCTGGCAGTCTCAGGGTGATGGTGCATGGTGCTCAGAAGAATTTAAATCTGTTGGCCAATATGCCAAAAGTGTTCTCCACTACTCTTCTACATCCTGACAGCCTGTAGTTGCAGATTCTGTACCTACTCCCTGTAAAGGTTCCTAGTGCTGTAGAGCTACATCAAGTAGGACCTCAGAAAGAAGACATCATCTCCCACCAGGAAGTTGGAACATTTTGAGTGTCATTAGGCAAAGGCATTGGCTGTGGCCACCCCATGATGCTGTTGTTCTCAGTGCTCTCTCATCTCACTGTTGTAGATCTGGGCATCTGAAACAGAGCTATTACCGGACACGTCCACCCACAGGAACTCGGAATCAGACGTCACCATGGCAAAACAGGATGATATTGAAGAAGCCTTTGTAATTGTAGCACTAACATCGATAATCAGAGGGAGCTTCACATGCCGCGTGTTTGCCATCAATTGCAACAATGACGTTGGGGAAGATCCACCTCTTGTACCAGTAATTTGCCAGTTGCAGCCAGCCGTCTCCAGTGGTTGGAAGTGAGGTCTACTCCTCAATGTACTCCTCTATGATGGCCTCGCAGACGTCTCTGACAAAAAGGCTGATGGTGTTGTGGGGGACCCTTCAGGCTTGCTGCATGTCATGGTAGCTGGATCCATATGTTAGTTGACGAAGGGTCATGGCAACCTTCAGACCTGGACCAAGGAGAGCCCTCCAGTTGGTTTTTTGCCTTCATAGTAATCTTGGAGGTCAGCTTCCAGACAATCTCATCAAACTTGGCAGGAGGCATAAGCAGGAAGTTTGGAAAGATCTTAGGTCTTCAGTCTGGAGCTCCACAAACAGGCGATCATACAATCCTGCTCTGGTCTTCTAGTTTTCCAGTCTCTCATCCGCTCGTTCCTGATCTATCTTCTCCTTTTTTTCCTGGTCAATATCAGATTCTGATTAAGTTCCAGGAGCTGATCATTATGTTTCTGGATCAAGAACACCGAGATATCTCTTTTCTGGGGGTTCATGTTGGATGTGTACCCCTTGGTAGCAAGGACAAGACCAGCAGAAATTGAAAGAAAAGGTTGCCTTATTACAGCAAAAATCATACGTGAGTTGTTAGCGATACATAAGTGGTTCTTCAGCTTTTTACGCGTTTTTGTAAGGGAAAAGTCATCGACGTGCGTGGTGGCGGTAAATTCTTACGAACAACCACGAACGGTCTACACATATGTCGCGCATTGTCCGCATCACAACTACGCTAATTACGCATGAATGAAGTTTAAACGGCGCACACTCGCGCATGCTTGTACGTGATCAGCGTGATCACGATTTTTGAGCAGCTCAAAACCTGGAATCGCGCACAAACTCGATGCGTCAAACATCCAATGACAGCTAATGGTGCTCCACGTCAGAAACACTTATGAATTACGCACAGCACCGATGAATCGCGCGGACAGTGCGCGACATATGCGTGGACCGTTAGCAGTTGTTCATAGAACAGCCTTCGGCTGCTGGAACGAAACTGGCAAAACCCCGTCAGCGTAGGCTATTCATTGTGCGCCGAGCGGATGCGATAGTGGCGCCCGTTGTTCGCGAGCCATCAGCAATCAGAAGTGACCCAGAGGGGTTCATACGCAATTAATAAGTGGAGTGCTCGTGATTTATAAGTGGTTGTCATGGATTTATACGAAGTTGATGTCCAATTCGCAGGTCATTTTCGACCACGCACGCCCCCAAAATGGTAAATTGCTCCCCTGACAATCACGCACAAGCTAACTTTATGCGTGATTTATGCGTGATCGGCTGTGTGACTGGGCTTTAAGGGTAAATGAGAGTTGAAGTAGCAAAAGGGAGACTTTAGGGATTCGTTACGGTAGTTTAGCGATGGGAGAATTTAAAATGCCAGGGTTTGGGAGAGTGGAGCTTGGGGATGGGTATGTTTGCGATGGAAGAATTAGCGGACGGGAGAGCGGTATGGATAAGTTCTGTAGGGGAGAGTTCTTGTTTTGGAGAACTTTGGGATACCTACCCTGAGACAAGTTAGATCAAGGTTGTGCAGTTTTACATCATTGGCCAACTCAGCACCAAACGGTTACCTACAGGGCCTCTCATGTATGTTATATTATACATAGTAAGTACCATACATACATATAAAAAGTTTATTTAATTACTAAGGCCCATGCAACGCTGTATGGCATTATGACGCTCAAAGGATGAATGCTGGGCCTGCTACTAAAAAGCAAATCTAACTTTACAAATATGTAAATGAAGCTGTAGGACACCTGTGACTTACGCGCCTACAGTAGGACTGCCTTAACTTGGATGATTATCGGACGAGGTCCAGGTGATGTGATACATTCTACTGGCTCTGTGTATTGGTTCGTTACTCAGTGGCAAGCGGGAGAGAAAAAGCGAGTTGTCTTCATATAGCACGTAATCGCTTACATTGGTACATCTCAACATATTTAGTTAAGTATGAGCCCAGTGCGATTTGAACTTTGTGACTTTTTTTAGATTAGATAGGCGGCAGTAGACGGGCTAACAGTCCCATTCCCACGGAGACACCTGGAATTACGCCCCAACCCTGTATGAGCTATTGCCATTATATTAGCTTGATAACGATGACAAAGAAAAAATATGAGAAAAAAGAAGATCTCAGCCACGAGTCGACCATGCATGCACGCAAGTGCAATATATAGCCGCTGATCTGCGGAGCTCAAGAGTTTGCTACGCTTGGTGGAGGACGTGTTCTTAGTTGTGGAGGATGTCTTTACCAAAGTTTGCCAAGTCGATTTTTAAACGCGTTGACTGTCTCCGCACCGACAGCGTCGGGGGGGGGCGAGTTTTTTTTTTTAAATGTTCGCAATAAAATACGGAAAGAGCTGCTGGTTTAAGGTTGTTCTTCGGGCTTTATGCTTGAGTTTTTGGCCATTGTTAGTGTCATTTTAAACAGGGCGGGGCAGTTTGTTGAACAGCCTCGCGTCACGCACAGAAAGCCTAACAAACTATTCGGTGCGATTTCTATACCGCTATATTTTATCTGAAGTGGTATTTCACAAGTCCAGTACATGCGGTCATATGTTAACAAGTCGCTCATTCACATTTACATTGCTTCCTTCCAGAATAATTGTACAGTGGAGCTCTCATTCAACATCGGATTGAGTACATATGAACATGAGCAAGTCTTTTGTGTTTGATTTACTTTTGAAAGCTCCAAATTTGAAATAACTGATAGCTGAAGAGCTTCAAGCCTCTTCGTTTGCATCGAATTTTAAATGGCTACGAAAAGTTAGGACATTAATGTTGTCCAATTCCTTCCTACGGTTACAGCTCTGGCTACAAGTTTTTCCGAAGTCGTACTATCTTGCATGCTTAGTTCTAGGATGCTTACAATACTTGTATTTTCGATTTTATTCTATTACTTGTGGTGGAGAGCATTGATTAAAAAAGAGAAGTTTTGTTTTTCTGGATCTTGCCGCTTTAAATTTTGTTCCGTAGAAAGTCTTGTTATTAATATACTGAATAAAATTTAAAAAAATTGGACAGTGCGTACTGTACGAAGGATGATGAGACGGAACTGGTTGACGCACTGCCGTACGAGCCAGACCTACCTTGGACTCTGTTGAAGCGACTGTGGTAGCGGGGACGAAGCCCCTTGCATTTTTTCAACCTGGCCACCTCTGCCCTAGTCTGAGTTATGGGTGGTGGCAACATTCTTCATCATACGTTGGGGGCAGCTGCTCGAGTGGACGATCTTGCGGAGGAGCTATGGCATCAGATATAACGTTCAATTCTTATTTTTTTGTTATAGATGACCCACTCGCTCGAGCGAGATACTGGGTCGAATTTTAAACGAGTCAATGATAACTAAATGGTGAAATCCCCGCCATAATTTTTGTATTGGTCTAATCTACTTATTGTTCGCAGAGTTTAATATCCAAGTCTGTGTTTTTTAATAAAGTAATAAGTTTTCTGACCTGTCTCTACGTTACTTAGATATGCTTTTTATCAACTGATAATTGTGCTTATTGGCAATGATATTTCTGATTACCTTCACATAATTGGACGTTAACTGCCTTCCCGATAATCGGAGCTGTAATTACGGACAATGCTTTTCACTGTCGTTTTCTGCTGCGTGTCCTAATCACGATATTTCCGTCGTAGTTTGAGAGGGTAAGTTGTTAAGTAAGCGTTCTTTACATAACATCCACTGGTTGCCATTGTTCGGCAATTGCACTGTTTATGTATAGATAAAATCGGAATAGAGTAAGTTCCGGTGAGCGGTGAGGGTAAAATCTTTTACTCCCTGTATGTCTGATCTGCCAATGCGTGGAGATCTTAGGCTTGCTTGACCTAAGCCTTTCCCTCCACAGTCTCTCTCTTCGCCTCGAATTCTTTTGGTTCCCTGTGTCTGTCTATGGTTTTCATTCTATTCTTGCTCTTTCTCCTGCTCACTTTCTCCTCTCTTGTAGAGGATCCGTTGAAGAGCATCCGGGTGAGCTGAGTTATCATATATAGTTGTTCTAGTTGAGCACAGCGGTGAAATCGCTGCTGGAATCTAATTTCTTCCCGTTCCGTGACAGGTGGGATGTGCACTTACCACGCTCCCATCGTTTGCGTGGATCCCTCGTTAGTATGAACGGTTGATGACTGTAGATTTTTCTGATCATTTAACTTATTCATCATAGGCGGTACTACTGACCCTTGCCAGCGGTGAGGGGACGATGCTCTCATTCCTGGGTAAGTTGGCGGAGCTCTGCTGCACTCACCCCGGCGCGGTCATGTAAGTCCTGGCGTACCGGCGGCCGCTGATGCCCAGCTTTACTCTGTTACTCGTTTTTTTTTTGTATTAATTACGTGGTTTTGCGTACTTCCTTCGGGGCTGATACGGTGGGCTGTTTCGTGCGGGCTGGTTACCTCCGCCAATTAGGTTAGGTTTTCGTCGTGTTTGTCTGTCTGTCTCTTTGTCTGTTTGTTTGTCTCTCTGTCTGTCACCAAGATAACTCTAAAAGTTGTGAACCGATTTGGATGAAATTTACAGGGACTGTTAGGTATGGCAGGAGAAAGAGATGATTAACTTTTGGTGAAGATATGTGCCTCCGTTTGTTTGTTTGTCTGCCTCATTTTTCTCAATGCTATAACTCAAAAAGTAATGGATGGGTTTTGATGAAATTAACATGAGATGTTTGGTATATAACAAAGAGTAAATGACCACATTTTTGTAATGATCTGTTAGTTCGTTTTTTCGTTTATGAACGTTTTTAATTTTATACTTGTTAGCACAACTAAAAAATGATGGATGGATCTTGATGAAATTTATATTGGTTGTTAGTAATGTTAAAAGACATAAATGAATAAATTTTGGTGCAGATCGGTTTGTTTGTATGTTTGACTCATGTTTGTCATAAAGTTTGTTAGCAGTATAACAAATGGATCGTCAAGAAAATTGCACAAGCTGCTATTACTATCAAAAGGCACAAATGCTTAGATTCTGGAGTTTTTACAAAGAAAGTTAAAGTTTCAGAGCCAATTTGAAATTTCTTGCTACCGTTGCCTCGTTTGGCGGAGGTATGCGCTCTCAGAGTGCACTAGTTGTTCATGTGGAGGTGTTCCAGAGTTGCTACGCGTGTCCGAGTTCCTTGTTGTTCCCTCTTTGAATCGCTGCTGTTCTGCGGGTGGAGTCCTCATTGTTAAGAGATCCAGTTCTCTCGTAATCGTAAAAACTTCAGTATAACTGGAAAACATTATGGACAGAGTATTCGCCAGGTTCAACAACATCGTTCCATAAAACAATTTAGATGTGGGGAATTGGTTAGGTATTTTTTTTTTTGCTAGTTAGGTAGCGCGAATCGGACGCGACACTTACTGTTATATTGCTGTACCGTGAGCAGCGTATAGGAGCTGGTATACGTATATATTTTTTCGGGACGCTTTCACTATTAAATAGGGGAAAATTAGGCTATATTGGATATTATCTCGGGATCGAAGAACGTAAGCCAAGTTTTCATTTTTTAAGCTGATATTACTTTCTAGTCATAGACAGAAGATTTGCGGTTTGGTTCAGAACATATTTTTGCGCAACGAAATTTTGGCGCTTTGAATTTGTGTGCTTCGTATGTACAGTACGATACGGGTCTGAGATATTGAAAACAGTCCTTTTACTCTTGGAACTTTTGCAGGTTCCTGCTATATTGTAAAATTTCCTCAGGTTCCAGCTAGGCGCGTCTAATTCTTGCGTTAGTGTCCAACGTCATTAATTACGATGAGTAAAAAATATTATGTCTACCGCCATGCCTTGTGGAACTCCACAGAGTACCGACAGCCCTACGGTGAGTTTGTTACTGACTGTTGCAATTTCATTTTCAAAGTTATTTATCAGGAATACTTTAACGCGCTTAAGCCGTTTCCCGTGAATACTCCATTTAGGAAAGCTTGACTAACAATATTCCGTGACCAGCGTTATAAAGTGCTTCGGCAAAATGTAAACAGATCACAACCACATTTTGGCCTTCTCTCAGAAAATCCATGATAGTCATAACGCTCCAGATGTGTGAAGTGTGGATCGTTTATGCCGGAAGCCATGTTGATTCATACCGGTGGTTGTTACTCTCTGAATGATGTACTTAAGCTTCTACATTGAACACTCCAACGTTCTCTTTAGGATGTTAGTGAAACATGTTTATAGATATTGGGATCCATATTGTTTTTATTTTGGGGAATAGGTGTTATGATAGGTATTTATATTTGTAGGGGATTGGAATTACTCAGTTATCCAATAACTTTCACCAAATAAGGTACAGGGGATAAGAGATATTCACCTTTCATGCCTGCAGGACGATCATCCGGTACAGTTGCGATGTTGCGGATGATTTCGTCAATGGTTAGTTCAGTGCTAAACTAACTATGTGTATGTTAAGTAGTTTGGGACTGGGGGAGTTTGATAGTAGAAGAAGTTAAAGAAGAAAGAGTTTCGGGTTGGGAGAGCTTGAGAATGAAAGAGTATAAGGGTGGGGCAGTTTGGAGATGGGGAATTATAGGTTGGAAGAGTTTTAGGATATAAGAGTTCGTTGACGGGAGAGTTTGAAGATGAGAGATTTTTAGTTTAGGAATAAGTGGAGTCAGGGGATTGAAAGCGGTCAAGTTTAAGGATGGGAGCCTTGGGGAGGAGGTGTAGGTTCTCCCCTCCCCGGCTACCGGTGTGGGGACATCCGGCTATCGGTGTGGGGCCCCTTGGTTACTAAGGGCGTGGCCCTTTCCTACACGGTGCGGGCGGAATGTACAATACGGTACGTAGTTACTGCATTTTCATCACCCCAATAATTAATCAACAATGAAAAGAGATTTGTAAAAAATCATATCATAAGTACGTTTCTGTTATGTTGATCACTGTAATTAGACTTCGCTACGTTTGTGTTTATTAGAATTTTCAGTAAAATTCCTATTGCCATTAATTACAATAAACGAGGCTCTGCGCGACCGCCAGCTGGAAACGACAAACAGGTCTTATGGCTGTTTGCTGTAACTTCATTGAAGTTTTTTAACAAGCATAAGAACCCCAGACAAACAGTAATGTGTTTATGGCACTACTACATGCATATATCAGCACGAAAAGGAAATTTGTCTGTATAGATCGCTGCCAAGCGACAATAATTGACTCCCAGACCAATAAATTGGCTTAAAAATTATCATCAATAATGTTGTTTGTTACCGACGGTCACGCTAATGAATTTGCGTTATTTATGTTTCCTGGAAATAAAATATACGTAGAGCATCAACTGCGTCGGGGTGAACATTATGATCTTTATTTGAGGATCCAATATTAATTGGGAATATATTATTGAATTTCATTGAATATGTCTCAGCGCTCATTGTCTGCCAATTGCACAGTACTCCAGTGTAATAGATATTAACGGGTTGTTCCATTTGGAAAAACGTAAATCAAATAAAGGAACTGAAAGGATAAAGATAGAATTTATCACCATGAAGCTCAGAGGAGATTCACTTGTTTGTAGTATTAAGTAATTAGTTGAAGCATTAAGTAATTAGTTGAAGTATTAAGTAATTAGTTGAAGTATTAAGTAATTAGTTGAAGTATTAAGTAATTAGTTGAAGTATTAAGTAATTAGTTGAAGAAAATTGAAGTTCCATTTGACCTAGCCGAACTATTGTAGATCCGTGTTTCTCAGCGTACACTCAACGAATGTTGAGGAAAGCCACTATCTCAAAAAAATATACAGTTTTATCACTCAACATTTTAGTTACTTTCCGAAATCTGCTGAAATTCGTAATTAGTGATAGGAATTTGTTTAGAAATTATTATGAGCCTTACTTAACTGACAATTATCTTGATAAAAAAATGTTATATGTGGAGTCAGTAATCTATATTTCAGTTGTTACGCCATATATGCCTCTGAATTTCCAAATATTTCATTCTAAATCTTCATGCTTATAAAATTCAGCTAGAACTACAGGATTTGACTGCCTTTGTGGAGTGCTACAAAGACTTTACGACATTTGAGTCTCATTAATTACCTGAGACTAAGTAGGCAAAATTCTCTTTGCCATGTCAAACTTTTCATGCAATTCGTGACAGAATTTCTAGAAATCTGAAGTTCAACCGAAAGCATGTCCGAGCGAAAAAAGTTCCAAACTTGCATTTTTTCTTTTTCCTTTTCAAGCTACTGAAGAGACTTCAACCTGTGCGACTTTTTGTCTGAATCATAAGTGCACCGTACAATATGAATATTTTATTTGCTCGCAGGTTTTAGCTTACGCTCGGCTTTAGTTATTGATGCCAGCGGCAAGAAAAATAATACTTTATGCTTAAAGTGGATTGCCTACAGTTCCCCAAGATATATGAAAAAAGTTTGCGGAAACGCTATACCGAATGCTCTTTCTGAAATAAGTATTATTTTCACTGGCAATTGAGATATCTTTTATTAGACAAATTTCTCGAATGAAAATCTAATAGAAAATGAGCTTATATAAATCACTGATATTATCAGTTAGAAAGAAATTAGAACGTTGAAGATGATACCAGGATATTCAACATACGAAAGGGGTTTCATTCGGACAAACCGAGGGTCGGCTTATTAATAATGTTTATTATGGACCACAGCTCGTCTACACAAGGGTGTTACTACGTACATATCAAAGGTGATCCCGGAAATGCCAATTGACTGCACCATATAAATCTGTCCAATTTTTTAGGTAGATTGTTGAATTTTCATTGGAAATACTCCGTGAAGAACAAAAAACAGAAAGACAACGGGGTTTTTGGGAAATACTAGATTTGTTAAAGTAATGACGAGTGCTGCTCCGATGATTTAATGCAGCGAGCATTTAATACAGGCAATTTGAGGTGGCCGTTATAGCGTAGGCATCCTTTAGAAGCATATTAGTAAAGACATTGTGATCAATGGAGAAGGGTCATCACAAATTCCTCATAGTCATTTTTGACGGCACTGGCACTCTAGTACTATAATAAATACGTAAATGTGTCTGTATATGAATATAATCAAACGCTTCGCATCCTGCTATCACTGCTCCGTTGGCTGAAGAAGTCTAACAGCAGACGAGCAGGGTGCGGGTGGTCTATGAGACAATGCTATAAGGTGAATGAATATTTACCTCCGCCAAGGAGGCTATGTTTTCGTCGTGTTTGTCTGTCTGTCTGGCTGTTTGGCTGTTTGTCTCTTTGTCTGTCTGTCACCAAGATAAATCAAAAAGTTATGAACCGATTAGGATGAAATTTACAGGGATTGTTAGGTATGACAGGAGGAACAGATGATTAACTTTTGGCAAAGAAATGTCCATCCGTTTGTTTGTTTGTTTGTCTGCCTCATTTTTCTCAATGTCATAACTCAAAAAATTATGGATGGATTTTTATAAAATTAACATGATTTGTTAGGTAGATAACAAAGAGTATATGACTAAAATTTTGTAATGATCCGTTTGTTCGTTCGTTCGTTTTTCATTGTTTTTAATTATATGCTTGTTAGCACAATAACTCAAAAAATAATGAATGGATCTTTAGGAAATTTATAGAGTTTCTTAATAATGTTGAAAGAACATGAATGATCAAATTTTGGTGCAGATAGGTTTATTCGTTTGTATGTTTGACTTAAGTTTGTCATAACGTTTGTTAACAGTGTAACTCAAAAAGTCATGAACGGATCTTCAAGAAAATTGAACAAGCTGTCATTAATATAAAAAGCACAAATGATTACATTTTGGAGTATATACAAAGAAAATTATTGTTTCAAAACCAATTTAAAATTTTTGCTACCGTTGCCTCACTTGGCGGAGGTATGCGCTCTCAGAGTACTCTAGTTTACTACTGTGCATAACGCCACCTAGACGTCGACCAAAAAATTGCAAAGTTTCAAGATAACGGAGTGCTGCGTGCGATGGGAGCCGCGCATAACACGGAATGCAGCATCACTTCTCGACGTAACGGATGGAGTGCATAACGTTACCCAGACTGCGTTCAAAGCACTTCATACGTATTTAAGAGTAAGGTACCAATCTAAATTAATATGCTGTAATTTTTTTCGACCAATCAGCTACAACTGGTCTTGTTTTACCAGCTCTTCCTATGGACTGCTGATTTCCGTTCGACGTCCCTGACTTTTCTCTGTATTAAGGTGACGGTGAAAGTTCAGGTTTGGACTCCTCTTTTATTATTATTATCATTAGTAAAACTACACGCTTGAGCTCCCACGGACGGGTAATACAACCTGGTGAAACATCACCGGGAATCCCAAAACGCTGCTAAGGGAAATCCAGCAAAAACCAAAAACAGCTGACATAAACGCCTGGAGGCCAACACGACCAAAATGGGTTCACTGCTCGTTATCTGTCAAGCTTGTATTCTCAGCTATTCGCGGTCTGCAACATTTCTTCCACATAGAAAGTTAGATCTAAACTGTGAAACCTAATAATGGTTTTCATGATTTACGTTTCATTAGGAATTGTATATCAGCATTATCTTGCAATTCAATTTAAAAATTCTTTCCACCTTCCTAAAGCTCGTCAGACATTCACCTGTCAACTTTTTCAATACAATCCGGGAATAAAACTTGGTCACCGCATAAAACACTGTATTAAAATTCATCGCAACGTTTCGAC
>LQNS02278175.1:7786667-7797830 GCA_001587735.2 Parhyale hawaiensis | reverse complement strand
TAATAATAATAATAATAATGACGGCTCGGGTTACTGGTTGTACATATTCCATTTGATGTAGTTACTAACTAATGTGAACAGTCGTTACCCTCTAAAAATTGTGTCAAGATGGTAAGTTTTGCAGATTCTATCTATGGAAACGTTTGGTATGTAGTTACTGAGAATCTTATTGTTTTACAGAATTTATGATAGAGCTGGGTTCGTAAAATTTCCTGTCTTTTAAGAAAAATTTCATAGATTTAGAATAAAGTAACTATTAGCCTGGTTTTTCGTCTTTATATTTTTGTTATGTAATTATGCTAGTGTTGAGAGTTTTATGAAGTGAAGAGCAACGGTGTTGCTACATATTATGCCATTGGGATAAAGGTGTAAGTAGGGACTAATTGTATATCCTAATATAATAAAAAAACTTCTTCTATTATTTATATAAGCTCACCGGACAAAAAATTAATCACATGTTTCTAATAAGGTCTAGGACCTCTACGAGCACGTATAATAGTTGTAATTTTGGAAGGCATTGAGTCAACAATACTCCTAATGTACACGTAATCCATTCTGAACCACTCTTGCATCAATCGATTCCTTAAATGAACCAACGTATTCTAGGAACTGACCAGCACCTAATGGTCGTTGAAAATTGTCCAATAAATTCTCGATGGGGTTCATGTCTGGAGACTTAGCCGGCCATTCCAGATGCCTTACATAACCAGATTGGTTTTCATGCCAATGCTTGACCGATCTAGCCCGATGTATACGGCAGATATCATCCTGGAAGATTGGCAAAGTTGTAAAATTTACTGCCTTCCGAGGCTATTGATATTGACGACGCTCTATTTCTCATGTTTCTTATTTACTCAGCTGTATTCAGATCGCAAGCGACGTGAGTCACGTGACGTCTGCTTTCGGGTTACCAGCTTTGGCCGACGGCGAGAGGGAGCGAACCAATGCGCGCGTGTTCCAGCGGCGCTGCAGTGCGGTGATATTCGATCCTTACGCGGAGGTTTCGTTCCTCAAACCCTCTCCACTAGCTCTAACCTTCTTTTCTCTTATCTATTATTATTAAAACTTCACGCTTAAGCTCCCACGGACAGGTAATACAACCCAAATGAAGCATTTGCAACACCGGGAAACCCAAAACGCTGCTAAAGGAAATCCAGCAAAAAAACCATTAACAGCCGACTTAAAAGCCTGCAGGCCAACACGACCATAAGCATAAGATCGCCAGTCCGCCCTTCATTTTGCATTATTTCGCTATCAACTAACCTGGGGCCACCTCGCTCAGTTAGGAGTTCTCCCGAGTAGAAATTGCTTATTGCCGGTAAACCGAAGGCGATTAAGCGGAATATTCCGAATCAACATATTTACCTTATTCTTAGATAGTTATACGCTATCGCTGAAATTTCTTCTTAACTCATTACTAAAAGGTTGTTCCCTGATGATTCACTTTTCTAAGCTAGAAGGGCACTTTCCACTCGAGTTGGCAACTTACTCGAGGTTCGTTCAGTGCCAGAGTATTGTAACTTTCAGTTCAGTCTGTTGCCTTCTTTGCAATTACCCTGCGATACTCTTGTGAAATTCTCCTGAGTTTCCCCTAACTCGTCGCCTTATCAGCTGACTGGTATTTTGCAGTATCTCTTCACCTGGCTGCCGGTGTCGCTCCCTTCCTTGCTCGAGAGAGTCGCCTTTTATTGCCCACCACCCTGTTTTTCTCTAGTTCTGCCTTCTATGCAGTAGCAAACGTGGGTTGTGTCGGAGGGGGAAGAGTCAGTGCGGCCAGAGAGCTGTTAGAGTGCCCTAAGCGGGGGGTGGTTGGGATGAAGTTTCCTTAGTTCAGTTCCTCTGAGTTTAATATCTTTCAAGCTTCCTCTTGCTTCCAGCTACTACTGAATCAATTCATTTTGTTGAACATACCAACGAGAATTGCCACTTAGCAAAATTCATACCCGAATCACAAAGTTTCTACATAGCCTTAAGCCACAGAAGGTAACTCTAGACTTAAACTCTTACTATTCTTCACCTTGTTATTCCTTACCAAAAGTTTGACCAGCAATTATTTTGTGCAGCCCTGGCGTCGTCGCGTTTTATCGGTCACCGAAGGTCCCAGCCGAGCCCTACTTCCAGGGGAGCTCGTTCGATTGACCCTCCTGATGTCTGTGCGTTGACTTCGCATCAGAGTTCGCCCACCAAGTTACTTTCTCGTCAGGCTGAGAAGCGGGCCGCAGCCTATGCTGATTTTCGGAAGCCTTGGGCAACCTTCTCCTGACTTATTAACTGCCATTTTGAACTTTGAGTCTACTGAACTTTGTAGCTAACCCAATGTCAGATCTATAAGTTAGATTTTATCTGTAGTGTTGACTATTTTCAGAGTTTATTGCTTTAATTCGCTTAGGCTTCCAGCTACTTTGAAAGGAATAGTCCACTATTCAGTAACTTCTTCTCTTCAACCTTTTTCTGAAAAGAGAATAGATATCGACGTGTTAAACTTCTCATCGTTTTATCAACAACCAAACTGAAATTAAAATTGCATTTTATTGCGCGTTTTGCAGAATTGCGTTACTGAGTTATTTGGTCATCGTTTAAATTCGATCCAGTGGCACAGTTTTGTTGCTATTTGTTTCGTTAACAGCTAAAATAAACTTAAACTTTTTAACGCGTGTTCCTTAACAATTGGTGTGTGACGCGAACTGTTCCCTATAGTGGACAATAATGTTCACAAAGTAGCAGTTCGATCCTCATGCAGATACTGTGCAAATGGCGCAACTTGGTCGTTTAACAAATGAATGTAGTCTTCCTGAATCAGTTTGATGGCTACTTCAACCAAGGGGCCCACTTCCCCCTATTGAAACAGTGCAGCCCCAGAACATGACAGACCCACCTCCTGCTTTTATCGCCCCTTGCACACAGGCTTCGTTGAAAACGCCATTTGGTGAACACGACGGCAGACATCGTTTACATAAAGACAGAATCGTGCTTCATCTGACCAGATGACACTTCTCCAGTCCTCGACAGTCCAATGTGCGTGTGCTCTGGCCCATTTCGAATGATCGGTTTTGTAGGCTGCTGTTAAAATTGGTCGCCCACGAGCTACAAGACTCGTTAGGTTCATTGCATGGAGTTGTCTATGAAGAGTCCACTCAGAAATAGCAGGAGAAAGGCTGTCATTGACGTTTTGCAACAATTCCATCCTTGATGTAAAGCGATTTCCGTCAACAAGTCTTGAAATGCGGCAGCGGTCCCTATCAGTTAGCATCTCTTTTGTGACCGCAATTACGCCTACCATTGCCCTTTGTACCGGATTGTTTCCACAGTTTGAAGACTCGCAAAATAGTATATACGGCATGAAACACCAGCAAACTCCGCTACTTCTTTTACTCGTTATTCCTTAGATCCAATAAGAGCAATCGTCGTTTTAGAGCAGATCAGGAGCACATCTATACCTGGGCAGCAGTGAATGAAGACTGCTGCCTCCAGAGTGCTTCCCACATAGCCTAAATTTCTATGGGGTTCAAAATTCTGCTATTATATGTTCGTGAAGGTTCTACATACATCTATCAGTAACAGGTGACTATTTTTTTGTCCATCATATTTACATGATGGATGTAATAATTTAAATAGGGGCCCACAAAGAACAACATTGCTATAAATACATTGCACGTAGTTAAAAGTGCAATGGAAAACACAAGAACACGATCACACTGTGCCTTCAGAAAGTAAAAAACCGCAAGTTTGTTAACTTTCGTAAATTTTTAAACTAGGGAATACAAGATTTTTTTTTTTCTAAAAAAAAAAACCCTTCCGACGGGTATTATTTTTTAAAGTGGAAGGCCTGTAAGTGGTATATTTCTTAACATCAGCTTCCTGAAGAAGTGTTATAGTTATATGCACAGTATATCTTCGCTAACAGTTACCAAGGTAACGGTAATTTTTCAGCAAATTAGCTCTTCTTCAGGAAACTGACGTTATGAAATACGCCTTGCACTTGAAATACCCCTTACACTTAATAAAATTAATGCCTGTTGGAAACGTTTTTTTAGAAAACAAATCATATATGCCCTAGTTTGAAAATTTATAAAAGTTGCAAATTTGTGGCTTCTTGCTTCCTGAAGGCACAGTGTGATCGTGTTCTAATGTTTTCCATTAGACTTTTAACTACGTGCGATGTATTTGGAGCAATGTAGTTCTTTGTGGGCCCCTATTTAAATTCATACAGCATGCAAATATAAAGGGTGCTATAATTCAAGAGCTATACACAGGAGCGGCGACTATGATAGCATTTACTTGCACTAGTCAAATACAAGTCATGACGCCGGCAAATTATTTTAATAATTGGTTAACTTCTTCAGGATTACTATTACTGTTTTTCTCATTTACGTTTTACCAATGCTCTAATTGCTTTAAACAATCACCACAAAGTTAAACATTTTGCACCCGTTTAAACCAAACCTCTAGAACAGTTGACCATTTTACAGAGCTACTTAAGCAGTTACGGCATGCAAAACGCTTAAACTGTTAACAGTTTAAACGATTTGCGTAACTTTTTAAGTCTGGAAGGCATATGAATTAAAGTTTAAGTCATACATGCGTGTTAGGCCTGCAGCTCACAACGGTCAGGAGGCTAACTGTTATATACTGATTTGGTTTAAGCGGGTGCAAAATGTTTAAATTTTTTAATTTGTGGTGATTGTTTAAAGTATTTAGAGCATTGGTAAAACGCTAGCGGGAGAAACAGTAGCTAACGCCTTCTTTTGACACATTTCGATCTTGTAGACATCAGTTTTTCCTCAAATCGTTGAGAGCTAAAAATTTCCCTTTCGATAACAATAAAGAGCTATTACATCCTACGGTTGTCCTCTCAGGCCGAATGGTAAAGACCCAAGGCAAGGTTATTCCATCATTAATACCAAGCAGGTGGTGTGCTTATCATAGAAGGAGAGACGCTTTGCCAAACAGGTCCCTTCCTTAGGGATGCAGCCCATTGACAGACGCTCTTCAAGATCCTTGGGACCTGCGACCTAAAGCCATGAATTCGTTACAGCAGCTGCAATGTTATCGAATATTGATCACAGTCGCGGTGCCGCTGCTCAGCATGATGGCCAAGGAGCAGGACGACCTTTGACGTGGCACCCAAAGGCCTATAGAGGTGCCTCTCAGCTAGAGGACTAATTGCACAAGAGCTGTAACCTTAATGGGCTTGTGTTGCATTTATTTTAAACGAAGTTACTACTACTGACAACGTATTCCTTTTATGAGTTTCCTTTTGAATATATGTAGAAGCTAAGAAAATTAATTAGAAATTTTTACGAGGCATGTGATGGTTTTTATCCGACTACAACTTGAACTCTGTTCAGACAGAAATAATTATTCTCTAATAATGAATTCTATCAGTTTGTCTTAATCCCTCATCCCCTTCAAACTTCAAAGAACTGAATAATACAATGAAAAAATAAATGCGCCTCGTATTTGACAGCAAGAACAGTGTTTTGAGTTTGCAAAAAGAAAAAAATGGTATTCGGAAAATTGTGTATAACGATTGAGTAAAATTACTTGCTGGCAGGAATGTTTTTGCTATTCCATGAGCAAGATTCATGTTTCTGTTGCTATTGTTAATGAGGCTATACCTTATACTTCATAACACTGTGTCGGGGTTCCTCAGCACTTCATTTGTGCGAACATGTTTTTTGACGACCTGTTTTGATAGGTAGTCATAGGAATAGAAGCAGGAATAAAAACAACAACAACAAAAATAACGCAGGAAGCTGCTATTCTGAAGCAGAAAAAAGGTTAACTCAGTAAGGTTCTTACGAAAGCTTGGTGTTTATTACTGATGCAAAATAACAATCTATCACGCATCGGCTTCAGTCCGTTGTACATAAAAAATATTTTAAAATGCAAAATGATGAACAGTTTGCATTACTTAAAAAATATGACACTTGGCAGTAATAAAAATATTTTTTGAAAGTCGATTGACGATATGTTAGAATGTTCAGGCTTACAGTCAGCTTTCTAATGAGTTGTTTTAGTGTATAAAAATACTTGCATTTGTCATATGGTATTTTTATTATTTATTATTACAGTGCTAATTTAAGACTATTTTGACTTGCTATAGCAGGAGCTCATTTCTATTTTTGCTTTCAGTATGAGTGTTTTCATACACAAAACTGCTATGAATTTTCACGTAATCTCTGTTTTTAAATAGAAAATTCCACATGTACTGAGAGCAGTTAAAATGTACTTGTTCTCAAAGTGACTCCACTAGTGACATTTCTAGCAAATGTAGTTATTATAACCTAGTGGATCAGCTAAACACATTTTGTTTCAAGAACCAATGATGAATATTCCTAGTAGAGAGCATAGCACGCATAACTATAAGTCTTTGCGTGAGAGATCCATCGGGTTCAGGTATTTAATACATTAACTAGAGTATTCTGGGCGTACTACTTCTGCTACAACGAAGTACGTTTTTGTTTCGTTCTCACAACCAAAGGGTATACGTATATATGGACGATTTCTTCACCTTGACTAAACATTTTCCTCTATGTGTTTTTTAAAGAAAGCCTAATTTTATTGAAATGTGTGCATAAGCCTATAGAAAAGCCTCTTCAGGCTCTATTAGAAAACGCAAAAATCGCAGAAATCGTTTCCTATTCCGTTGAGTGTGCCGCACCTAATCTGAGCTCCAGCACAGTGATTCCTCCCCATACTCATAACGAGTCAATGCTCTTTCTCTCTCTTCAATCCCAATCCTCTAAAGCTTTCGGCACGCCAATAGAGAGAATCGATCATCTGGCTCAGTCATGGAGAACTGATCCGTAGATTACGTGTGACACACTTCTAGAATAAAAGTCGCAGCTTTTATTATTCCTTTTCCCAGGTCAGAGCCCCGAATTAAGCCTTTTCGCCTGCCTGAGAACGAGCCAACAGACGCCCGTCTTCTGCCACACTAAATTAGAAAGCTACACTGGAAATTACGTATCATGTTTAGGAAATCCGACGAGTGCCGCAGACTCCTGCAATCTCGTCCTGAATTGGAGCAGGCTCATTGGTAGTCATGGGTCAGTAAATATTGGCGAGATACAGAGGGCGCGAGGCACTGACTTACGGTCCGATGTTTCGCTTAATCATGTGCAGGTGTCGAGGTCTCCCGCTCTGAATGAATAAGCTCGCTTTCAGAACAACAAAGAAGACCGTCTGTCATAAATTATGTTTATTCTAACGCATTGGTGAGAGCCGTTGCTTAATAAAAATTATTCACGGGTCACGGAAAGAATGCGAAACTGAATGAATAACTTCGTTTGGGAAATATGGTGAGATGTCATTCTGTCAATATATTTCCTGGCTTCTTGATAGTGTATTTCTTAGAAGATTTTACTTATAGGTATCGCTGACACGTAACCAGGCTATATACATTTACTTATTCACTATTCATTTAAGGGCAACAATATTGAGTAATATTTATTTGGATTATTCCCCACGCACTGCATCTTCCTGAACCTGTTTAAATTCTAAAACACTGGAACTTTGCAGGAAGTGCTATAATTTTTTTACGGTCAATGTTCTAGGTAACGATTGTGTAAGGATCATTCTGTGAAATTTTGTTTCATATGAGAAGTTTGAATCATAAAAATACGTTACATACTGAAATAACATTTAGGGAAATATCGTTTCTGAAGCATTAGACATCACTAACACAGTGTTTCCTCTAGAGACGGTGCCTGCGAAAACAACAGAAACTAGAGCACTCTGAGAGCGCATACCTCTGCCAAGCGAGACAACGGTAACGAAAAATTCACTTTGGCTTTAAAACCACAATTTTCTTGTATCAGCTCCCAAATCTAATCATTTGTGCCCTCTGATGATATTAACAGTTTATGCAATTTTCATGAAGATCCCTTCATAACTTTTTGAGTTATGCTGCTAACAAATATTATGACAAACATGGGTCAAACACACAAACGCACCAACCGATCTGCACCAAAATTTAATCATTCATGTCTCTTAACATTAATAACAACTCCTATAAGTTTCAAAAATCTATTCATAATTTTTGAGTTATTGTGCTAATAAGCATAGAATTAGAAACAGTGACTAACGAACAAACGAACGAACGAACAGATCATTACAAAAATTTGGTCATTTAATCTTCCTGAAATACTTAATAACTTGTAGAAATGTAATGAAAATCCGCCCATAACTTTTTGAGTTATGGCATTAAGAAAAAAGAGGCAGACAAACAAACAAACGGATGGACGGATCTTCACCAAAAGGTAATCATCTGTTTCTCCTAACATACATAACAAACTCTGTAAATTTCGTCAAAATCCGTCTATACCTTTTTGAGTTATCTTGGTGACAGACCCGACGAAAACATAACCTCCTTGGCGGAGGTAATTAATCTGGGAATGCATTGCTGCTCACTGAAATATTTTTATCACTATTAACACAATATGAAATGTACGAGCAAAATACACTCATGTTTTTTTTTTTGTTAGCACTAATTAGGACGCTAACCTGAAATGACGTCACAAATACTCGGTAGAAGCCCCGCTAAAATTCAATTTAGTTGTTTGACGAAAGGAAGATACCGAAGCGGATGTATTATTACTGAGTAGCCTATTGTAGTTATTGTCTAGCTAGTGCAAATAATTTGACATATTTCCACCTCTCTAAGCACACTTAATAATGTTACTGAAGCCGCTATTCTTGCGATTGATGAGGTGGACTATATGGTAATGCCCTAGCGTGACGGACGTGGACAAGTCTAGACAGTGGGAAGCGTCTCTTCTGTTGATCTAAATTCCTTTACAGAGACACTGCATATTATTTAACCCACTAACGTCCATAGTAAAACTTGATTTCTTGTAGGTATGACACTTGGAAATTTCCGAAAATTGAACAGTGTTCTTTAATGGGTGACAGGTAAACAAGCACAGCCGAGGCAGGGACTGTCTAATCTTCATTGCGTGAGAGGAGAGTTAGTGTTGCAACAGGGGAGAGTTGGTGTTGCAACAGAGGAGAGTTAGTGTTGCAACAGGGAGAGTTAGTGTTGCAACAGAGGAGAGTTAGTGTTGCATAAGATGATAGTGTTGCACAAGGAAAAAGTTTGTGTTGCAGTAGATGATAGTTAGCGTTGCATAACATGATAGTAAGTGTTTGATAAGATGATAGTTGTATAAGAGAGAGTTAGCGTTGCATAAGATGATAGTGTTGCATATGAGAAGAGTTCGTGTTGCATAAGAGGGTAGTTAGTCTTCCATAAGAGGATAGTTGTGTTATTTAAGAAGGTAGTTAGTGTAACATAGGAAGAGAAAGAGAGTTGCATACGAAGAGAGTAAGTGTTGCTGAAGAGGAAAGTGTATGTGGCATAAGAGGAGAACGAGTGTTGCAAAGTAGATTACATGGGATTATTGAATAGTTTAAACCTCAATCTCAGCAACAAAGGTGATCTAACAGAGGCCGAAATTAGAACGCCTCGTGGCCTAAAACCATCACCCGCGGTATGGTCACATCGAAGCCAGCCCACCAAACTTCCTGCAAAAAATCATGAACGTAGCTCAACTCCTTGTACTTTTTTTGGGTGGAGAGTAAATTTCACCGCCGTCATTTTTTATGGCCAGCTAAACCTAGTTTTTTGGCATGGGTCACATCGAGGGCAACACACAAGACTCCCTGCAAAAATAATGAACATACCTGAACTCCTTCTACTTGTTTTTGGGAGCTTGAGTGGAGAGCAAATTTCATCGCCGTCATTTTTTATGGCTGGCAAGGCCTAGTTTTTTGACATATGTCACAACTAAGTCAACCCACCAAACTCCATAAAAAATTATGAAGATTGCTCAACTCCTTCGACCACTTTTTGGGTGGACAGACATACAAATATACATACATATATATATATTTATAATTCCGATGAAACGACATCTTTCAAAATCAGCACAATACGACATTTTCAAAAAACATTCTACGGGATTAACTCCCAGTATTTAACTATCTCAGAAAACTCCACATGGCACTTCCTCACTCTTCTCGATAGTAAACGCACGCTTAGATTCTGCCATCCATCACCACCGACCGCCACCCTAGTACAGAATCCCTTCCACAATGAGCTCTTACCCCGAGAACCTTGTGGGTAAAAAGGCAAGGACTGGTTCGTCTAGTATACTGTATTTTAGGGGTATTTGAGTGTTTTAGCGTATTTTGCACATTAGGAGAACCAGTTCTTGCCTTCCTAACCTCAAGGTTGGCGTTGTAAAAGCTCATTGTTGGTTTGCTATTCGTTACTTAGCGTCAATCTTTGATTGGCCTTACTATGACTACAGAGGGCAGGGCAGTTCAATAACCTACCAAAAATTTTGTCAGCCTAATAGCATTTTGGTAGGCTAATGGGAAAAATTCATCCTAAACCTCCATCTATAAATCTTCAACGAAAACATTATCATCACTCTTACTTCGTTCGCGAGTGCTAATAAGGGGCATATAGTATCTCGAGAGAAAGGGGGAACCCATGCACAAAGGTGCTCCCAAGCAGGATCAAAGCGCATAGGAAGAACAAGTTGGGAAAGAAGAGGAAAAACAAAACAAAAAAAATAAAATCAGAATGAGTATTAGTAAATTTTGGAATTGTTAAAGAGGATACCTCTTTGGTTATACGAAAGAAATTATTCAAAGTACTTCAAACTTGGCGACTGGAGTTATTGTCTTGTGTGAAATAATTAAAATACACTCCATCAGTACTATATAATAGTTCACGTCGTGTTTTTTATTTATTTATTTATATATTTATATCTTTCCTGTCACGCTCTATGGGAATA
Source organism: Parhyale hawaiensis (assembly GCA_001587735.2). NCBI lineage: Eukaryota > Metazoa > Arthropoda > Malacostraca > Amphipoda > Hyalidae > Parhyale > Parhyale hawaiensis. Next base: position 7,787,022 of record LQNS02278175.1, on the reverse strand, counting down.
AGATAGGAGAAAATTCAGATTTCAAAATGTAAAAAAAGTGGGATACCTTGCAATCTCTTTCTTCCGCGAAAAAAAAAAAGTTGGGTACCTTGCAATCTTTTTCTTCAGTATTAGATAGGGGAAAAATAGAACTAATAAGATAGGAGAAAAATTCAGATTTCAAAAGGCAAAAAAAAAAGTTGGGTACCTTGGAATCTTTTTCTTCAGTATAAGATAGGGGAAAAATGAGGAAGCCCAAAAGACGGCGGGGGTTTTAGTGAAGTGTTAATTTTTTGCCGTCATTTATAATGACGGCACGGGCCACTAGTTTTAAAATAATTTCCCATCCCAATATCCACATTATCTGCTTTTCTAA
>LQNS02278175.1:7769408-7780582 GCA_001587735.2 Parhyale hawaiensis | reverse complement strand
TGGTTGCGTGGGGGTTTGTTAATCTCATGGAGTTTCTCCGTTCCTACGTCGCCAGCCTGGTGTGATTTAATAATAATAATAACAACGGTCGTACTAACGCAGGAACTAAGGAAAGTAGGAAGGAACGTAGAGAGGAACAAGCACATTACTGTTATAGTGATGATGATAATTTAGGGTCTGCTTTATTGAGAGGCTTATGATTATTGCACTGTCTTGGTAATTTCATGACACACTTCTATGTAAGCTTCCAACTAGAGAGAGTATAAGGGGAGCAAGTCTCTGCGCCACCGCTGAACCACAGTCAATTCTCATGTTTTTTTTTGTAAACTGGCCCAAACTATCTCGTTTTTAATTGGCCCCCATGTGGCAAATGTGACTCTTATTGTAGCCCAAATCGTCGTGTAGAACATGATAAAATGACAAACATTTTAGTTACATATCAGCCGGTTGGTCCAATATGACAGTGACAGCTATCACCTTCCACGTTATCGCGTAAGAACCACGCGTGGGGTGCACCGGGCATATATAGCTCTTGGTTCTATTTTATTAAGTGGCTAGCACATTCAACTTTCACGATGCCAGATTTCACCAGAATTTTCAACTGAGCCCAATTTTTTGCCTATTGATTTCATCATGCATGAAAATGGGTCCTTTAGATATACGGTATAATACATCAGATTGACGAATTACTCCTTTCTCCTTTACTCCTTTATTTGTTCTCATTACAGGTTTGATAGAAACAAACTTTTAAGCCTATAAGCAAATGTCATACTTTATAGTATCTCAGACCATAAAATAAATTAAAGCAAAAACAATATTCCAAACAATTGTACATCAGAAGCCATAACTTCTGTTACCCACGACGCGCGCGTAGCAGGCCGTCGATGACGCCAGAGAATAAATTTACGATATCACTTCACTGTTCGTAACTGGGGCACTGGTTCAGCTATGAATGATGCACTACGCCCTACCTACTTTTTTCAATAATAAAAGAGGTTAGCGCTGCCTATTTCAATTAGGCTAAGTAGCACTCATCCTCCCTTCCATTCCGCAGCAATTCAGCACAATTTACCTCCGCTTTTTATACAGCCAGTTTCACTGGGATGATGCAGGCTAACCTTCTTAAACGTGAACTGTATCTGAGAATTATTACTGTGTCCGAGTATTATTACTGCGTCTGAGTATTATTACTGTGTTTGAGTATTATTACTGTGTTTGAGTATTATTACTGTGTCTGAGTATTATTACTGTATCTGAGCATTATTAATTCTTGCAGATTATAGTTCGTAGTTATTCAAATTGAGGTCGTCAAATTCAGTTATACCAGGGATCATCATGCCCGATACTTTTTGCCATACGTATATTTTTTTTAATTGATATATTTCACCTGTTGTTGCTGCCCCTAGTTATTCCCAACTTATTTACATTAATATTTCTTTTTCTTCCCCAAATTATCATTGTCGAGATACTGCACTCGTCGCTCACTTATGAGGCTGTTTATCTAAAGTGAATTTCTTCCCTGGCGATGACAGAACTCTTCGTTAGGGCGCGCGAACGATATGAATGTTAAAAATAACCTACCACAACCAAGCTATTTATCATAGTCTCGGCAAATTAGAAGTCTGTAATTTCTTCACGGGATGTGCTTGCCCGTGAGTAGTTATTTGATGCAAGTTAGCAAGCTACAGGTGTACACCATTAGAAGGATCAGATGCCACAAAAAGTGTTAATAGTGATGGAGAGATAGTATAGTAACTTCTTCGCTTTCATTTGATGACGGAGAGGGCCACGAATTTATGAATAGTTTTCCGTAATTTTGTATTTCAGTGGTAAATTTAGCGCAAAATAAGCTAAAGGTAGTTAAACTTATACTTGCACGATAGCATGAAGATGAGAAACAAGAAACTAAATTTCTAGCCATCGGGAATAATACTCCTTACTCTTTTATTTGTTCTCTTTACAATTTTGATACAACTGATTAAAAAGGTTCACAACTTAAACGAGAACGAACCTGCTAAAAGCGACATTTCGCTTGTAAGGCCCAACGACGACAATGTCAAGGTGATAACCTAAGATAAGTCTCAAAGTAGAATTACACTTGAGTAAAATTTTGCAACCAAATTTGCCCTAATAGTCTATGGAAAAAACAGCATTCCTAAGGTTACATTCATTGCAAGAATAAGAAATAGCACCAAAAAACAAAAAAACTTTGTAGTTTTGATTCACTTTTCCACAGCAGCTACAGTAAACATATATATTTTTCACCAGATCAAATACATGCAAGAAAAGCTGATGAATTCCAAAGTCTCCATGCTGCTGTAGTTACGGGCAGCATCTTCACTAGTGAAATCATACATGCATCAACAAATACCAAATTCACAATCACAAAATTAACACACTCAAGTGACCACTGAACCGATTTGCTCAAAATAGAATTACATAATTATGAATCAGGTTAAAAAATCATGTCAGATATGAACTTAAATCAGTATATCCGCCTGTGGATCTTGTGGGCCCATAATCGAATGTGTCGTATATTTTACAATATTCTAGCCTACCAAAAAGTAACATAGTACTATATTGCAAAAATTGCAAATCAGGAAGAATGCTACTGTTCACATTGCACTCACAAAGTTATTGCATCTAAGTAAGATTATTACTACTTAGAGTACACACTAGCAACGATTAAAAATCCAAATTTAGCATTGTGCCAAGGCATGGTCTTCATGCTTCAGATCTGAGTATCGGATGAGTGACAGACTTGGCTGTAAAATTGGCTTGCTTTCGATAGAATTACATAATCATAGTCCAGACCAAGACTCAATGCCAAATACGAGCTGAAAATCAATGTGTCAATGTGTCATACTTTACAGTATCTCAGCCCCTTCCCCCCAAAAAAAAAGCCATTTATACATCAGAAAAGTTTCTAATACTCATATTGTACTCGAACCTTATTGATACTGTATAAAATTGATACACACAAGTAATGATTGAAATACTAATTTTGATATTTTGCTAAGACATAGTCTTTGTACTTAGAAATAGCAAGTACTTTTTGGCTTTTGACTTTCACTACTCTTTGGTCAAAATTAAAACGCAACCATATGTAATCGAAGAAATATCTATTGCTGTAGATGACCAAGAAATGAGTAAAATTCTCATCTGCTAATAACGGATAGATTTTAGTGAAAAAATCGTAATCCCAAAACTCTACTCGCATGACATACAAGTACATAAATACTCACTGAGAACTATTAGGTAATGCTGATATGAGCATATCTATTTCATCAAGAGAACTATGCCACGTGTCCGCTGTATGATGGGACTTGAGACCATAGTTCTAAGAAAACGGAAATATCACCTTACATGTTCTCACAGTGTTAAGTGGACAGAGGGCTTCACCTGTGACCTCGAGGCTCCAAAGCTTGACTCCTAAATTGATCATTCAGTGTCTACCTCGCTGGGAAAATCTTGCTCACATATCACTTACAAATCAAGAGTATGCTCCCAAAGGTAAATTTATTAGGTAAACTGTATTTCTAACTCAATTTTTTCTCTCCAGAGTTAGATGACTGCTAAACCAGCGTCTCTCTTTACGGGAACTTGTGTTACTTGCAGCACCTAGCCAAGGACTCCACTCATCCAATATCCACAAGTGTAAATCTATAGATCAACTGCTACTTCTCCAATACCATGTTAGTATGTAGAATCAATACTTCAGGGCACTGCGTTCTTTATATGCTGAGCTCAGCATGCACTTGAGCAATACAAGATTTTACAATTATCAATCAATCTTTATTGAAAATAAATGTTACATGTAACGCAACATCATTCTCAAGCCGATATCTAAGCACTACTAAGTGCTTTTTCGGCAATTTAAGGTGGTGATGAGTTCATTATAATTAGTTGAGGCTGGTGATAATGTGGTATCGTCCGCAAACAATATTGACATCAAGACACTAGAAACATTTGGCAGATCGTTGATATATAGCAAAAACATAATTGGTCCTAGTATAGAGCCTTGAGGCACACCAATGTTCAAGGTTGAGCAAGTTGACAAATGGCCGTATATTTTAACATATTGCTTTCTGTTTGACAGGTAGCTTTCGATCCAGTTCCAAACCACTCCCCTAAACCCATAATTTTTGAGTTTAGTTAGAAGTATCGCATGGTTGACTGTATCGAAAGCCTTTTTTAGGTCTATGAATACACTGAGAGCGTGATTTTTGTTATTAAAACTGTCATAAATAAATTCCGTTAATGATTTTAGAGCATCAAAGGTGCAATTTTTCCTTTGGAAACCAAATTGATTTGCAGTAATAATTGAAAATTTTGACTGAAAGGCAATTATGTGGTCAGACATACAACGCTCATAAATTTTACTAAATAGAGGAAGCACTGATATTGGTCTATAGTACGATACATTTGATGTATCTCCCCCCTTAAACACCGGTGTGACACAAGCTACTTTCAAACACTCGGGAAATATGCCGTACTGGAAAGAGTCATTAATCAATAATGTCACTGGCCGTGCAAGCACATATTTTGCAGCTTTTAAGATGTTAACTAGTATGACATTATTTCCATATTTTACATTCTTCATGCGGGAGATAATGTTTACACATTCATCATTACTAACGGGCTTCGTGAAAAAAGAATTTTGCAACGGGTCCTTCATAGTATATAAGGGTGATATATTACTGGCAGGTATTTCTNCTAACGGGCTTCGTGAAAAAAGAATTTTGCAACGGGTCCTTCATAGTATATAAGGGTGATATATTACTGGCAGGGATTTCTTTATCTAGATTGACTGCAACATTTGTGAAGAAATCGTTGAAGCGATTAGCAATTTCAATTTGTCTGAGAGGTGAGTCTTTGGTGGTCAGGATTGTAGCGTCAACGTTTCTGACATTCAAAATCCACTGCGAGTGTAGTGTCCTGATTAGTAATAGAGATGATCGATGGGGCATCGCAGTTATCAATAGCCTGCTATAAGTTTATGCCGCCGCTCAGATAATTTTTGGTATCACCCTTCTGGGGGCCTAGATGGTAGTGTATTTATCTGCAACACGAAATACAACTGGTGCATTTTTCAGTCGGGGTGTACGATTAAGTTACATTTTTCTTTGTTCCAACTAGGACATACACTTGTTTTGAGTCGTGCTGCAGATAAGTGCTTGCCTGACTAAGAGGAGTGTACGGCTGCAGTCGATCACTGTCTCACAGCTATGTCGCCATCGACGGTCGACGGAAGATTCAGTCGACAGTAGAGACCTCTCGACAGCCGTCATTATTAGTTAGGTCAGTGTTCTTACAGTGGAATATGCATTGCTGAACTACGTAACAGGTTAACTCGCGCACAGGTAGCGTTGCCAGCCCCACCCTTTCCATCTTAGCTGTGACGTCACGTGGAGCGATGTATGGCAGTTTGTATTCATTTGTTCCTACCTGTCACTTGCTTTATAAATACAGGGAGCGAGAGCTTTCATGGAGGAGAAACAATGGTAATCATTTTCGCACAATCACAGCTGTTAACTGCCATGTGCAAAACTCAGTTTGTCGTTCAAAGGTGGTCTTTCAAGTAATTGAACAATTTCCCGTCAACATACCATGTTCTTTCAAGTTTTTGAAGAGAAACGTTATTTTAAGGCCAACTTAGCTAGACAAGCCTTCACAGCTGACAAGAAAGATATCATTTCCATTTTCGTAACTTCCTTAAGAGAAATTAGTGTTGTCTGAGGCTACTTGGAAAAATTTGGAAGGAAAACTGAATTACTCATAATTAGTACGTAGTAGTTTATCATTTTGCTTTGGCAAACAATGTTCAGAGTACAGTATAGATGTTACCGGTGACAGCGAAAACTTTCGCTGCTAAAATCAGTGCTTTTCCGTGTAGAAAACAGCCGATATCAAACACAAGCTTAATGTAGCGGAAATAACGGTATAAATGAATAAGGAATACTATTGACACATGTGCATTTACAACGTTCTTCGCTCCACCTGCTTCATACGAGGAGTTGCACAGAACAGTCCCAAAATGGTCAAGCGATGAGTTAACTTGCTACGTAGTTCAGCTATGGGAATATGAATGCGGGAAACACTGACGCTGCAATCCCAAACATCACCATACACTTTCCTAGCTAGGAAGAGAACCTTAGCCGTTGAGATAACGAACCAAACGCTCTAACCACTCTGTTTCGTTGAAAGATTTATGCTCACGTGTCTTCTTTATAGGAAGACTTGCGCTTACAGGTTTGCTCTATCGAGAAGCACGTGCGTATCTGCAGATGTAAATATTGCGTAGAGTTTCGCTTTAATTGGAAGTACGTATGAATGGCTTCGCTGAATATTGAGGTTTGTGTGTATCATTTATTTTCAGGAAAGACAGCCTAACTACAGCTAACGATATTTCCTAAGACTGCGCCAGCATGTTGCAGCAATATTAATATACTGTCGACTGAACTACGTTCCCGCAGCATATTATATTTTACATCTGCTGAGAAACTACTTTATGCGGACCATCATATTTAGTTCGGTAGTGCACTGACTTCTAAAAATAAAGAAAAAGTACCAATGTTTCTGGACTGGCAACAGGCGCTGCTTGTAAAGGAGAAAGAAACATCGCCGCTGCTGGCGGTGAGAGAAATGTCGGTGTTGGAGTGCCAAGCAGCACTTATTTTCCGTTGGTGCAATTTCCAATAGGCAAATTCTAGGCAACCAGCATGCAGAAGTCAGTGCATGGGAGAGAGCTTCGGATGATATTGACTGTTTATCTAAAATTTTTAAACTGGACAGTATCGGTTCTTAATTAAGATGTGCCTGGTCCCTGAAGCAACAGGTTTAGTTCAGGCACATATTAACTTAATTATAAATATATATTTTAGCAAATACGGAAGTCATCTATTTTCAATATATTGTTAGACAACAGGCTAAAAATGAAAGATCTAACCTATTTTAAAATCTTTTGTTTTACATTCAGCAGCGGTGAATTAGAGAATGCGGATATGAATGACACTGAAGGTCGCTGGTTTGTGTCTGCCTGCCAAGCAGGTGAGCTGTTACCGCTTTACGTACTTAGCCAACATTTGATTCTCGTGGGCTGTTATGGGGATACTGACCCATGCCAGAAATAGTGAGAGTCAATGGAGCTCAGGTCGATGCGTAAGGGCGTTCCGCCAATAGTGCCATAACTCTTGACGACCGTGGTCGACTGCAGCAGTACACTTAGCTGAGGTCAGTTGTCCTACAGTATAACTGGGGAACGAACCAGTGCGTGTACGTGGGGTCCACAGTAGAGGTTTACGCTCAAGTTAGCTTTACTTTTACCCCGCAAGTAGCGAGATGGTGATCTTGGTAAATATATATTCTGTACTTCTCTGTGAGACAACAAAGTTCTCTTTTTGCAAGTTTCAAATAGACTCTTGGATAGTCTTTACCTTCTTAGGGAAATTCAAACAGAGTGAGGCAGATATGATGCCCCGACGTGGTTTGAATTAAATGTTCATTAAGAAAGATGGCTCGAAAATTGCCCCAGGCAAAAGCTTGACTCTATTCCTTCAGTGACGCTTGAAAACAGGAGAACTTCTTCCAATTTTAGGCGGTCACCGGCGGTGAAGATGCGAAGTTTTGCCCAACTTTTCCCCACAGATTTTAGTAAACGGACTCTTTTTATGGAAGGCTTTCCACGCTGGGGACATTTTGAGCCTAACAATTTTATGAACAAGAGGATATTACCGATAACTTTATTGGTACGTTTTAAGAACGGAGAACATTAGCTATGATCTTTTTATAAGTGCGTAATATGGATGAATTTATGGTTTTTCTAAACAAAAAATCTCAAACTTCTTTTCTCTGGATACATATTCCTTCCTGCAGCAGCAATTTCTGTAGAGAGCCTACCAATTCTGGATAGTCTCTTAGCTGCGTAGCAATTTCTCGTTGTGATAACGACTAGTTCTCCTAGTCCTGTAGTCCGGCAACATTTTCTCATTGCGAGTACAGCAGGTTCTTCCCAGTCTTGCAGCAATTTCTCACTACAATAACAACTAATTTTGCACAATCCTGTAGCAATTTCTCACCGCAAGAACAAGTTCCGTACATCGAGTAACTTTGTCGCATTTTTCTTTTCACATCACAGCAACAACTCGAAGAGGGCCGGAGCGGGAGTCGGGCTGGTCTATAGAAATGGGCTTGTTGTGGTCCGTCTACTGCCGGCTATCTAATCTATTTTCTCGTCACGTGAACGGCCAATTTTACTTTAATTCGCTGTTCTACTGCAATTTTCCGTTAAGGGAGCGACAAGTTCTGCACAGACCGGCAACCCCGCATGAGGCGATGATGTCGTCCAGACCAACATCTCCAAAACTAGACCTGAGCCTCCGGCAAAACTCGCCGCAGACGCTGAGGGCAGACCACCACATTCAGATTGCGCCTCTGATAATTTAATAAGCGTGTCAGCATTTTACGCCTAAATAAATTGCAAGCGTAGCGTGCTGCGCCTGATAAGAGCAAGCCGTATAATGTTGATTAGCCCGAACCTAGTGAAATTCTGTCAAGGACAGTCGTAGAGATCAGCGCTAGGGCGAATTATTCCGAGTGCTCATTTGCTGGCGATGTTCACAGTCAGCTCAGGTGAGCCTCTGGACTTATGTAAATGAAAGGGAATATAATACCCGTGATGCTGTCATCACTTTGACAGAGGTATGCGGGCGTAAATATTCTGCGGCGGGTAATGAACCAAAGACAGACATACGTCATGAATGTATGTACAAGTATTACATGATGAAATTGAAATTATCTCAGTGCTACACGCGAGGTACAGTAAGATTTATGTAATAGTATCAACACTTTTATGCAAGGAAAATGCCCTCAAGGCGATTTACGTCTGCGGCATTTACATAATATATTTGTAAAATTCATCAGAAATTGTCCACTTCTGAGTGTAACATCAAAAGAGTCTATCTTGCAACGAGATCAGCATCTCAAAATTCACTAAGCTAATTGATGCGAACTCACGAAATCAAAGTAATTAGAAGGAACGGATCAGTGATACTTGAGAGAAGCACTAACAGGGCGTGGGAACCCTGCAGAGGTCCTATATTCAGATGTTGTTAGAAAACAATGAATGAATATTAAAATTCACTAACAAGCTTATGGTGCAGCCAGGTGCAGGGGTGAGTTACAACAAGTAAGAGAAACTGTCGATATCAAACAATAAATCGTTCACAAATATAATGGCTGAATTATTGACATGAGTAATCCTTAAATCATTAACAGGAATAATCCTTGAATCTTTAACAAGAATATTCACCAAAAATTTGAAAAGAATGATTGTCTTCAGTTTTTGAGAACAATGACCGTTTAATCTTTGACAAGAATAACCGTTTGAACTCTTGTAGCCTATTTATATATATATATCTATATGATCGCGCTCAAATGAACGCTGTTTTATCCCTTATGAACATCTACTCAAGAGTAGTTGAAATTATTAATGAATCATGACATTATTTCAGATAATTGGTTTTGTTTTGCATCTCTCGAGTTTGCTGAGATTTCAGCATGTTTATGATTCAGTAATAACTGAAGATAATTCCTATTTCTTGGCAATAATTGATGAGTGCAACCGAACAGTAATTTTAATTCAACATTAAATTACACACACATTTTTTCTTTACGCTCCCTGTGCTCTAGTGGTAAGCATTCATACCTTGAAACTTTCGACTTATAATTAACTCCGGACTAAGCGTATTTGTCTCTTTGTTTTTAATATAACTTTAAAAGTTGTGGACAGATATTGATGAAATTTACAGAAACTGTTAGGAAACTCACGAGGAGCATAAAATTCAATTTTGATGATGATCTGTCAGTCCTTTTGTCCCTTTGTTTTGTTATCTGTCTGTCACTTAGCATTGCGCTGTTTGGCGAAGGTCTGCCTTCTCAGATTGCAGCTCTAGTTATACGATAAATTGTTACAGAGCGCAATTCTGCAATTATTATTTTGAAGTGCGCAAAATAATCTAAAAATGACGCAAACGAAAGCTCAGAAAGTGCAGAAACATTTTTTAAAATTCTGTTGAGCGATGAGAGCCAGAATTTCGACGGATATCACGGCCAGAATACATTTATGGAACGGAGAACAATAATTCATGTTTTGACGAGAGTCAGCTTTCATTAATGAGTGATAGTTTGAAGTTGAGTCTTGTCTTACCACTAAAGAAAACTGATATGCGCTTCAAAACAGAATTGTTGAGGATTCAGCAGTGGTTCGTAAACCAGCCAAGAGAAGCTGTCGTTGTTATTATTATTAATAGTAAATCACACCAGACTGGCGACGTGGGAACGGAGAAGCTCCATGAGGTTAACAAGCCCTCACTCAACCAGCCCAGCGGGTGAAGAAAAAAAAGAATAAGAAAAGAAGATCCAAGATCACAGAATAGCTCTGTGTACAGATCGTTTAAAACTGCCAATACCCGCACCAGCAAAGACAGAGCCATCAAGACCATTTCAAACATCCACATATGATGGGAAAAACGAACGGGAATACTGGCCCGTACGGCATCGCAACGGTTCCAAGGCAAACTCATGAAGAGCACCAGTACGCCGAGTATATCTCACCCGAACAAATGGATCCGGAAGAAACTCAGACTGAGGATGACTGGGGCAGTTATAGATTTTATGTAAAAAACAGACCCCACCAACTCTGCGACGATGCGCCAGATCACAGGGCACAACACCATCCAGCATGAACGCACATCGACGAACCACTTTGTCAAGCAAACACAGATGGCAATCGTCAGCAGAACCCCAGACTACAGAGCAGTGCTCCAGAAGAGGGAGGACAAAGCAATTAAAGTAGCGACGTGTCAATTCTACCTAGCCCAATACCCTCCAAGCACGCCTCATAAGACCAATTTTCTGCGATGCACGTGAGGCATCCGAAAGAATGTGGGGCTCATAAGTCAACATTGGATCAAAATTGACACTCAAGATTACAAGATTACCAAGTCATCAACTACAGGAAGTGATACACCATGCAGTATGAGTGCAGGAAAAGGAGGTCCCACTGTACGCGACCTGGACACGAGCATGGTCTTAGTCTTGCCCGCATATAGCCTCATCCCCCACCTAGAACACCAGGAATCAATCATTTCCAATCATGCTGAATGGATTCTGAA
>LQNS02278175.1:7740551-7752262 GCA_001587735.2 Parhyale hawaiensis | reverse complement strand
TTTATCGAATTTCGCCTACAAAGGTATAGAATAATCACGGGTGAGGGTTGCTATCTCAGTCCAAAGACAATGGAAAGGCTCGGAAGTGCCGCTGGGATGGGGGAGACGGCGAGTTTCGGAATGGGAGAATGTGGAATGTGAGAGTATTGAATGGGAGGTGTGAGTGTTAGATGAAGTAATGCTTGCAAATTAGAAGATGGCACAATTTTTTGCAGTTAGAATTTGGGGATGGGAATATATAGGGGTATGAGTTTGGGGATGGAAAGGTTAGGGGATCTGCAAAATTACGGTTGGGAAAGGAGTTTGGGAAAGTGCAGTTAGGGGATGAGAACAATTGGAATAAGAGAGCAAGGGATGGGAGATATGGGATAAGAAAGTTTAGGATACGGTAGTTTGGAGATGTAAAGGCCCAGTCACACTGCCAAAACTTACGATTTACGCATGGATTGCGCAGAAATTTTAAGTCGTGCGCGATTCATAGATACTGTGCTCAATTCAAAAGTTTTTCTGACGTGGAGCATCAGTAGCTGCCCGCGGATGTTCGTCGCATCGGGTTTGTGCTCGATTCCAGGTTTTGAGCTGTGATGGCCCAGTCACACAGCCGGTCACGTACAAAGCACGTATAAAGTTGGCTTGTGCGTGATTGTCAGTGAAGAAATTGACAATTTTGGGGAGCGTGCGTGGTCAACAATCACTAGCGAATTGCGCATGCACTACGTACAAATCAATGACCATCACTTGTGCAAGAGCACACAGGCATTAACAATCAGTCTGGCAGTCTCAGGGTGATGGTGCATGGTACTCAGAATAATTTGGAATCTGTTGGCCAAGATACCAAAAGTGTTCTCCACTACTCTTCTACATCCTGACAGCCTGTAGTTGCAGATTCTGTACCTACTCCCTGTAAATGTTTCTAGTGCTGTAGGGCTTCATCAGGTAGGTCCTCAGGCTAAAGACATCATCTCCCACCAGGAAGTTGGAACATTTTGAGTGTCATTAGGCAAAGGCATTGGCTGTGGCCACCCCATGATGCTGTTGATCTCAGCGCTCTCTCATCTCCCTGTTGTAGATCTGGGCATCTGAAGCAGAGCTATTACAGGACACGTCCACCCACGAGAACTCGTAATCAGACATCACCATGGCAAAACCGGATTATACTGAAGAATCCTTTGTAATTGTAGCACTCATATCCATAATCAGAGGGAGCTTCACATGCCGCGTGTTTGCCATCAATTGCACCGATGACGTAGGGGAAGTTCCACCACTCGCACCAGTCATTTGCCAGTTGCAGCCAGCCGTCTCCAGTGGTTGGAAGTGAGGTCTACTCCTCAATGTACTCCTCTATGATGGCCTCGCAGACTTCTCTGACAAAAAGGCTGATGGTGTTGTGGGGGACCTTTCAGGCTTGCTGCATGTCATGGTAGCTGAATCCAGATGTTAGTTGACGAAGGGTCTTGGCAACCTTCAGACCTGGACCAAGGAGAGCCCTCCAGTTGGTTGTCTTCATAGTAATCTTGGAGGTCAGCTTCCAGACAATCTCATCAAACTTGGCAGGAGGCATAAGCAGGAAGTTTGGCAAGATCTTAGGTCTTCAGTCTGGAGCTCCACAAACAGGCGATCATACAAGCCCTGCTCTGGACTTCTACTTTTCCAGTCTCTCATCCGCTCGTTTCTGATCTGTCTTCTCCTTTTTCTCCTGGCCAATATCAGATTCTGATTAAGTTCCAGGAGCTGATCATTCTGTTTCTGGATCAAGAACACCGAGATATCTCTTTTCTGGGGGTTCATGTTGGATGTGTACCCGTTGGTAGCAAGGACAAGACCAGCAGAAATTGAAAGAAAAGGTTGCCTTTTTACACCAAAAATCATACGTGAGTTGTTAGCGATACATAAGTGGTTCTTCAGTTTTTTACGCGTTTTTGTAAGTGAAAAGTCATCGACGTGCGTGGTGGCGGTAAATTCTTACGAACAACCACGAACGGTCTACGCATATGTCGCGCATTGTCCGCGTCAGAACTACGCTAATTACGCATGAATGAAGTTTAAACGGCGCACACTCGCGCATGCTTGTACGTGATCAGCGTAATCACGATTTTTGAGCAGCTCAAAAACCTGGAATCACGCACAAACCCGATGCGACAAATATCAACTGACAGCTAATGGTGCTCCACGTCAGAAATACTTATGAATTACGCACAGTACCGATGAATGGCGCGGACAGTGCGCGACATATGCGTGGACCGTTAGCAGTTATTCATAGAACAGCCTTCGGCTGCTGGAACGAAAGTGGCAAAACCCCGTCAGTGTAGGTTATTCATTGTGCGAGGAGCGGATGCGATAGTGGCGCCCGTTGTTCGCGAGCCATCAGCAAATCAGAAGTGACCCAAAGTGGTTCATACGCAGTCGATAAGTGGAGTGCTCGTGATTTATAAGTGGTTGTCATTGATTTGTACGAAGTTCATGTTCAATTCGCAGGTCATTTTCGACCACGCACGCCCCGAAAATGGCAAATTGCTCAACTGACAATCACGCACAAGCCAACTTTATGCGTGATCGGCTGTGTGACTGGGCCTTAAGGGTAAATGAGAGTTGAAGTAGAAAATGGGAGACTTTAGGGATGCGATACGGTAGTTTAGGGATGGGAGAATTTAAAATGCAAGGGTTTGGGAGAGGGGAGCTTGGGGATGGGTATGTTTGCGATGGAAGAATTAGCGGACGGGAGAGCGGTATGGATAAGTTCTGTAGGGGAGTGTTCTTGTTTTGGAGAACTTTGGGATACCTACCCTGAGACAAGTTAGATCGAGGTTGTGCAGTTTTACATCATAGGCCAACTCAGCACCAAACGGTTACCTACAGGGCCTCTTATGTATATTATATTATACATAGTAAGTACCATACATACATATAAAAAGTTTGTTTTAATCACTAAGGCCCATGCAACACTGTATGGCATTAAAACGATCAAAGGATGAATGCTGGGCCTGCTACTAAAAAGTAAATCTAACTTTACAAATATGTAAATGAAGCTGTAGTACACTTGTGACTTACGCGCCTACAGTAGGACTGCCTTAACTTGGATGATTTTCGGACGAGGTCCAGGTACTGTGATACATTCTACTGGCTCTGTGTATTGGTTCGGTACTCAGTGGCAAGCGGGAGAGAAAAAGCGAGTTGTCTTCATATAGCACTTAATCGCTTACATTGGTATATCTCAACATAGTTAGTTAAGTATGAGCCCAGTGCGATTTGAACTTTGTGACTTTTTTTAGATTAGGCGGCAGTAGACGGGCTAACAGTCCCATTCCCACGAAGACACCTGGACTTACGCCCCAACCCTCTATGAGCTATTGCCATTATATTAGCTTGATAACGATGACAAAGAAAAAATATGAGAAAAAGGAAGATCTCAGCCATGAGTCGATCATGCACGCACGTAAGTGCAATTTATAGCCGCTGATCTGCGGAGCTCAAGAGTTTGCTACGCTTGGTGGAGGACGTGTTCTTAGTTGTGGAGGATGTCTTTCCCAAAGTTTGTCAAGTCGATTTTTAAACGCGTTGATTGTCTCCGCACCGACAGCGTCGGGGGCGAGTTTTTTTTAAATGTTCGAAATAAAATACGGAAAGAACTGCTGGGTTAAGGTTGTTCTTCGGGCTTTATGCTTGAGTTTTTGGCCATTTTTAGTGTCAATTCAAACTGGGCGGGGCAGTTTCTTGAACAGCCTCGTGTCCCGCACAGAACGCCTAACGAATTATTCGTTGCGATTGCTATACCGCTATATTTTATCTGAACTGGTATTTCACAAGTCCAGTACATGCCGTCATATGTTAACAAGTCGCTCATTCACATTTACATTGCTTCCTTCCAGAATAATTGTACAGTGAAGCTCTCAGTTCTCCATCGGATTGAGTACATATGAACATGAGCAAGTCTTTTGTGTTAGATTTACTTTTGAAAGCCCCAAATTTTGAGATAACTGATAGCTGAACAGCTTCAAGCCTCTTCATTTGCATCGAATTTTAAATGGCGACAAAAAGTTAGGACATTAATGTTGTCCAATTCCTTCCTACGGTTACAGCTCTGGCTACAAGTTTTTCCGAAGTAGAACTATCTTGCATGCTTAGTTCTAGGATGCTTAGTATACTTGTATTTTCGATTCATCGTACGTTGGGGCAGCTTGCGGAGGAGCTATGGCATCAGATATAACGTTCAATTCATATTTTTTTGTTATAGATGACCCTCTCGAGATACTGGGTTGAATTTTAAGCGAGTCAATGATAGCTAAATAGTGAAATCCACGCTATATGGTGAAATCCACGCTATGATTTTTGTATTGGTCTAATCTACTTATTGTTCGCAGAGTTTAATATCCAAGTCTGTATTTTTTTAATGAAGTATTAAGTTTTCTGACCTGCCTCTACGTTACTTGGATATATTTTTTGTCAACTGATAATCATGCTTATTGGCAATGATATTTCTGATTATCTTCACATAATTGGACGTAAACTGCCTGCCCGATAATCGGAGCTGTAATTACGGACGATGCTTTTCACTGTCGTTTTCTGCTGCGTATCCTAATCACAATATTTCCTTCGTAGTTAGAGAGGGTAAGTTATTAAGTAAGCGTTCTTTACATAACATCCACTGGTCGTCATTGTTCGGCAATTGCACTGTTTATGTATAGATAGAAATCGAAATAGAGTAAGTTCCGGTGAGCGGTGAGGGTAAAATCTTTTGCTCCCTGTATGTCTGAACTGCCAATGCGTTCAGATCTTAGCGTAAACGCTCTGCATTTTTTCCTTCATGTTCCATGTGCCTCTTTGGTAATTTATGTCGCAGCTGAGAAATGTGTTCCAGCATTACCGGTGTGACGCATAACTTGTCGTTGCTTGTTTACAGTCAGTGTCTTGTGTTATGGGAGGTGGGGCCTCTAGGGGCCCTGTAAGTTGCCTTGGCCTTTAACTGGGCTTTCGAAGCGTCTGTCCTTCGTGCCCGCTTTGCTATCTTCCCGCGTCATACTCCTTCCGGTATTAGTTTAATCTATTCTTCTTCTTTACCGGTATGCTGTTCCCATGTTCGTTGGTTCTGTGTGGGAACGCCTTCGTGCATGGGTTCGCATGACTCTTGACATGCTGAGCGTCCCATCCTTTTCTCTCTTAGGAAGGCTTAGTACTTGTTTATGGCGGCCTGAACTGTCCTTTACTGCTACTATTACTTGTTGTCCACATACTTGTCTATCCTGTATCAACTTCACTTATTCATTAACTAGCTGCGGATTGGGTATGTGAGTTCATGTTTGCAGGAGCTTCGTTGTTGATTTGCTGTGCACCTAAGCGGTACCTCTATATTCGTTTTGTTAAACAAGTTGATATGGCACCGATATATCAGTTGTTGGAACTTACTGAAATGTTTGTAGAGTCCTGTGGTGTACAAGGCCTCTCAACGCAAAGGAAATTAAAATATTATCACAAAAGCTGTGGAGAATATTCGGTTACTTTTTTACCGACTGCAAGTTTAGTTAGTGCGATACGCCGTTATGCACAGTTCGCGTTGTCGCTCCACCGGGGCACCTTCCGGATAGCTGCCATAGCTAGGCTTGCTTGACGTCTGCCTTTCCCTCCTCAGTCTCTCTCTTCGCCTTGAATTCTTTTAGTTCCCTGTGTCTGTCTATGGTTTTCATTCTATTCTTGCTCTTTCTCTTGCTCACTTTCTCCTCTCCTGTAGAGGATCCGGTGAAGAGCATCCGGGTGAGCTGAGTTATCATATATAGTTGTTCTAGTTGAGTATAGCGGTGAAATAGCTGCTGGAATCTAATTTCTTCCCGTTCCATGACAGGTGGGAGGTACACTTACCACACTCCCATAGTTTGCGTGGATCCCTCGTTAGTATGAACGGTTGATGACTGTAGATTTATCTGATCATTTAACTTATTCATCATTGGTGGTACTACTGACCCTTGTCAGCGGTGAGGGGACGAAGATGCTCTCATTCCTGGGCAAGTTGGCGGAGCTCTGCTGCACTCGCCCCGACGCGGCCATGTAAGCCCTGGCGTACCGGCGGCCGCTGATGCCCAGCGTTACTCTGTTACTCGTTTTTGCATTATTTACGCGGTTTTGCGTACTTCCTTCGGTGCTGATGCGGTGGGCTGTTGCGTGCGGGCTGGTTACCTCCGCCAAGGAGGTTATGTTTTCGTAGTGTTTGTCTGGCTGTCTCTTTGTTTGTTTGTCTCTCTGTCTGTCATCAAGATCGCTCTAAGAGTTATGAACTGATTTGGATGAAATTTACAGGGATTGTTAAGTATGTTAGGAGAAACAGATGATTAACTTTTGGTGCAGATATGTGAATCCGTTTGTTTGTTTGTCTGCCTCATTTTTCTCAATATCATAACTCAAAAAGTAATGGATAGATTTTGATGAAATTAACATGAGGTGTTAGGTATATAACAAACAGTAAATGATCAAATTTTAATAATGATTCGTTA
Organism: Parhyale hawaiensis; assembly: GCA_001587735.2. Taxonomy (NCBI): domain Eukaryota; kingdom Metazoa; phylum Arthropoda; class Malacostraca; order Amphipoda; family Hyalidae; genus Parhyale; species Parhyale hawaiensis. Next base: position 7,745,783 of record LQNS02278175.1, on the reverse strand, counting down.
GTTCGTTTGTCACTGTTTTTAGTTTTATGCTTGTTAGCACAATAACTCAAAAAATATTGGATGAATATTCATGAAGTTCATAGGGGTTGTTAATAATGTTAAAAGACTTAAACAAATAAAATTTGTTGCAGATCGGTTTGTTTGTTTGTATGTTTGACTAATGTTTGTCATAGCGTTTGTTAGCAGTATAACTCAAAAAGTTACAAACGGATCATCAAGAAAATTGCACAAGCTGTTATTACCATCAAAAGGCACAATTGACTAGATTTTGGAGTTTATACAAAGAAAGTTATAGTTTCAGAGCCAATTTGCATTTTCTTGCTACCGTTGCCTAGCTTGGCGGAGGTATGCGCTCTCAGAGTGCTCTAGTTGTTCATGTGGAGGTGTTCCAGAGTTGCTACGCGTGTTGGAGTTCCTTGTTGTTCCCTCTTTGAATCGCTGCTGTTCTGCGGGAGGAGTCCTCGTCGTTAACAGATCAAGTCCTTTCCTAATCGTAAAAACTTCAGTATCACTGGAAAACATTATGGACATAGTATTCGCCAGGTTCAACAACATCGTTCCATAAAACAATTTAGATGTGGGGAATTGGTTAGGTATTTTTTTTGTAAGTTAGTTAGCGCGAATCGGACGCGACACTTACTGTTATATTGCTCTACCGTGAGCAGCGTATAGGAGCTGAAAAAAATATTTTTTTTCGGTACACTTTCACTATTAAATAGGGGAAAATTTGGCTATATTGGATATTATCTCGGGATCGAAGAACGTAAGCCAAGTTTTCATTTTTTAAGCTGATACTACTTTCGAGTCATAGACAGAAGACTTGCTGTTTGGTTCAGAACATATTTTTGCGCGACGAAATTTTGGCGCTTTGAATTTTTGTGCTTCGTATGTACGATGCGAGTCTGAGATATTGAAAACAGTCCTTTTACTCTTGGAACTTTTGCAGGGTCCTGCTATATTGTGAAATTTCCACAGGTTCGAGCTAGGCGCGTCTAATTCTTGCGTTAGTGTCCAACGTCATTAATTACGATGAGTAAAAAATATTATATCTACTGCCATGCCTTGTGGAACTCCACAGAGTACCGACAGCCCTACGGTGAGTTTGGTACTGACAGTTGCAATTTGATTTTTAAAGTTATTTATCAGGAATACTTTAACGCGCTTGAGCTTTTCCCGCGAATACCCCATTTAAGAAAGCTTGAGTAACAATATTCCGCGACCAGCGTTTTAAAGTGCTTCGGCAAAATGTAAACAGACCACAACCACATTTTGGCCTTCTCTCAGAAAATCCACGATAGTCATAACGCTCCAGATGTGTGACATGGTGGATCGCTTATGCCGGAAGCCATGTTGATTCATACCGGTGGTTATTACTAAAGCCCGGATTTATTGCAATTTCTGGCGTTAGTGCAATAACTGCAATGAGAGCTATAAATTTATATATTAGGCCGTATTCACATGCCCCTCATTGTAACGTGTTCACTCAAACGGATGGACACGGCGCGTTGATTTGTGAGAAGCAGCTGCAGCAAACGCGGTAGACTGAAGAATGAAGCGTGTCCCCCCTTTTTTTTTTGAACGAGTGGCGTCATGGAAGTTCAGTAAACAGAACTTATAGATGCTAGACTTATTCTCTGCAGCGTTCACAGATCATGGACAAATCGACAAAAAATGTTTTCTATCTTCATTTTAATGATTAGAATTACTGGACAGTACTCCCGTTGAAGAGAAGAAAACTAGAAAACCTGAAAATGTCATAAGAACAAGACTGCCATCCATCTATGATTTTGTACTCCAACTGATTGCTCTGTGCTAAGTTCACTTCTGTTGGTTTATCAGGCTATAACTATTTTTAAATTAGGCTATTCCTATCAAAATCAGTCTACAAGATTATGGGAAACGAATGCGACTTCAAACCAACGCGAAATACAGTAGAACCCCGTTTTCCAGGACGTCTCTTTTTCCCTGAATCTTGACTTTTCTGGACTGTTGAGCAAATTGAAAGCTAGCCGGAATACCAGAAAACTTTGAAATTTGCATAACAGTCCAGAAAAGTCAAGATTCAGGGAAAAAGAGACGTCCGGGAAAACGGGGTTCCACTGTTTAAGCGAAAATAAAAAGAAACTATATCATGACTAAACGCTCAGCGTCATTCGTGTGAATGAAGAACACTTCTACGTGTGGGCAGAGAAAAAAAAGCTGACGCACAGCTCGGGTTCATTTTCGTGATTGAACGCGTCACGATGAGGGACGTGTGAACTCATGTCACTTATTATCACTGCAACGTGTCACAAGACTTCAATCGCCATGATAATTGATTCCCTTATCAATTATTGTTCCATGTATTTTTTCGGGTAAAAATATATTTGAATTGAGTTGAGCGCCCCTCAAAATCTCACTAGTAAATTTTTACAACCTTTTTCGTTCCGGGAAAACATCATCGGAGCAGGTAAAGCGGGATATTTGCAAGAATCATTTTTGCCACTGTGAAGAATTGTCAATTAGCATAAGCGCAATGTATACCTATTGATATTGGTATTTGGAACTGAAATAGGTGTCTGTTGATCCACTGACATGCTATTACCGTTTGCTATCTGACTCTTTTTTGGCCTTTCAATTTTTTGCTGTATTTTGTTTCCTATATCTTTCATTCCTATTGCTTAGGTGCAATAAGTGCAATGTTTAGGTACAATATCTGCAATTTTTAGGCGCAATAAGTGCGATTTTTAGGTGCAATAAGTGCACTTTTTAGGAGCTATAACTGCAATATTTTAAGCGCAATAAATCCAGGCTCTAGTTATTACTCTCTGCATGATTTACTTAAGCTTCTACATTGAACGCTCAAACGTTCTCTTTAGGATCTTAGTGAAACAGGTTTATAGTTACTGGGATCCATATTGTTTTTATTTTGGGGAATAAGTGTTATGATAGGTATTTATATTTGTAGGGGATTGGAATTACTCGGTCATCCCATAACTTTCACCAAATAAGGTACAGGCGATAAGAGATACTCACCTTGCATGCTTGCAGGACGATCATCCCGAACAGCTGCAATGTTGCGGGTGAGTTCGTCAATGGTTAGTTCAGTGCTAAGCTAAATATGTGTATGTTAAATAGTTTGGGAATGGGGGAGTTTGATAGTAGAAGAAGTTGAAGAAGAAAGAGTTTCAGGTTGGGAGAGTTTGAGAATGAAAGAGTATAAGGATGGGGCAGTTTGGAGATGGGGAATTATGGGTTGGAAGAGTTTTAGGATATAAGAGTTCGGGGACGGGACAGTTTGAAGATGAAAGATTTTTAGATTAGGAATAAGTGGAGTCAGGGGATTGAAAGCGGTAGGGTTTAAGGATGGGAGCCTTGGGTAGGGGGTGTAGGTTCTCCCCTCCCCGGTCACCGGTGTGGGGACATTCGGCTATCGGTGTGGGGCCCCTTGGTTACTAAGTGCGCGGCCCTTGCCTACACGGTGCGGGCGGAATGTAACAATACGGTACGTAGTTACTGCAGTTTCATCATCCCAATAATAAATCACCAATGAAAAGAGATTTGAAAAAAATCATACCATGAGTACATTTCTGTTATGTTTATCACTGTAACTAGACTTTGCTACGCATGTGTCTATTAGAATTTTCAATAAAATTACTACTGCCATTAATTACAATAAACGAGGCTCTGCGCGACCGCCAGCTCGAAACGACAAACAGGTCTTATGGCTGTTTGGTGAAATTTCATTGGAATTTTTTAATAAGCATAAGAACCCCAGACAAACAGTAATGTGTTTATGGCACTACATAGAATGCATATATCAGCACGAAAAGGAAATTTGTCTGTATAGATCACTGCCAAGCGACAATAATTGACTCCCAGACCAATAAATTGGCTTAAAAATTATCATCAATAATGTTGTTTGTTACCGATGGTCACGCTAATGAAGTTGCGTTATTTATGTTTCTTGGAAATAAAATATACGTAGAGCATCAACTGCGTCGGGTGAACAATATGATCTTTGTTTGAGGATCCAATATTAATTGGGAATATATTATTGAATTTCATTGTATATGTCTCAGCGCTCATTGTCTGCCAATTGTACAGTACTCCAACGTGATAGATATTAACGGGTTGTTCCATTTGGAAAAACGTAAATCATATGAAGGAACTGAAAGGATAAAGATAGAATTTATCACCATGAAGCTCAGAAGAGATGCACTTGTTTGTAGTATTAACTAATTAGTTGAAGAAAATTTAAGTTCCATTTGACCTAACCGAACTATTGTAGATCCGTGTTTCTCAGCGTACACTCAACGAATGTTGAGGAAAGCCACTATCTCAAAAAAATATACAGTTTCATCAATCAACATTTTAGGTACTTTCCGAAATCTGCTGAAATTCGTAAGTAGTGATAGGAATTTGTTTAGAAATTATTATGAGCCTTACTTAACTGACAAATATCTTGATAAAAAATGCTATATGTGGAATCAGTAATCTATATTTCAGTTGTTACTCCATATATGCCTCTGAATTTCCAAATATTTCATTCCAAATCTTCATGCTTATAAAATTCAGTTAGAACAACAGGATTTGACTGCCTTTGTAGAGTGCTACAAAGACTTTACGACATTAGAGTCTCATTAAATACCTGAGACTAAGTAGGTAAAATTCTCTTTGCCATGTCAAACTTTTCTTGCAATTCGTGACAGAATTTCTGGAAATTTGAAGTTCAACCGAAAGCATACCCGAGCGAAAAACGTTCCAAACTTGCAGTTTTTCCTTTTCCTTTTCAAACTAGTGAAGAGACTTCAACTTGTGCGATTTTTTGTCTGAATCAAAAGTACACCTTACAATATGAATATTTTATTTGCTCGCAGGTTTTAGCTTACTCTCGGCTTTAATTATTGATGCCAACGGCAAGAAATATAATACTTTATGCTTAAAGTGGATTGCCTACAGTTAACCAAGAAATATGAAAAAAGTTTGTGGAATATACCGAATACTCTTTCTGAAATAAGTATTATTTTCACTGGCAGTTGAGAAATCTTTTATTCGACAAATTTCTCGAATGAAAATCTATTACAGAATGAGCTTATATAACTCACTGATATAATCAATTACCTTGAGTTACCTTGAGAGTCTTCGGAAGAAGTCCAGGTGACGTTGCTCACGTCACCTCACGTGTGTGGAGTCACTCTGCTGGGTGTCTTCTGTGGTGCCGCAGTTTGCAACCAAAGAGAGAGCCAGCAG
>LQNS02278175.1:7687398-7698949 GCA_001587735.2 Parhyale hawaiensis | reverse complement strand
TAGCTTACTGTTTTCCTCTGACGAAGCAGTTTTCTCTTCATAGGTCAAAATTTGAGCACCTCAAATGAAACAGATATTTGAGGTGGGAAGACGGTATCAACGGTATCTTTGCTACGGAGCACACATAAGCTGCCATTTTCTTTAACTTTGTTGGAGTCAAGGAGCTTGTATAGAGAAGGAGGGAGCCAGTAGCCTTGCCCGTTGAAGCTCAAGTGTCTCTTATGGCTGTCAGCCAGTTGTCGTATGCACCAATCACATATCAGTAAAGAGTCTCTTATGGCTGCAGCCAGTCGGCTAAGCACCAATCGCATATCAGTAACTCGGTTCGTGTGATGCTCCCCCGTGAAGCTCAGTGCTCCCCCGGCTTTTCTACCAACGAGCGTCTCACAGCCATAAGAGATCTGGTTGACTCGCTGGCAAATCTGTAACTGGGCCACAAGGCTCCCTCCTTCTCTATTGAAGCTCCTTGGTTGGAGTGTTTTACTGAAGATGTTTCTTCTGCCTGTCTATATAGAAGACCTAAGGATGACAGCACAACAAAGGATCAATGAAGAAAAGAAGAAAATTAAGAAGCAAGTAAGAGAAGAGGAGATTCCGCACCGGCCTAGAGGCATAAGGCAAACTTAAAGGTTATTGCGTGAATTCTTCACGCACGGGTCCACTAGTAATTTATAATACCAATATTAATCTCAATACCTTTAGCAAATTTATTCAATTTGTGGATAATATCAAACTCTGCCGGCGTGCCGAATTGGATTCGGGCAGAAAACAACTCCTGGAAGTTATCGACCGTATCATGGAGATTAAACCAAATAGTAAGATGAGCTTCAATGGCGACAAATGCTCGATAATGTATATCAAATCAAATGCCCGACTATAAATGAATGACACTTTACACCTATTACTCTACGACATCACGGAGAAACAGCTGCCGCGAGCTTCCTAAAACAGAAGAATGTTGACACGAGTGCAAACATGGCAAATAAACTTATGGAGTCGATTAAAGGAATTTCGAAGGTTAAGCAAAGAATAAAATCACTCAAGAATCCAAGATTCCACGGCACTATGTAGTTCGCCCTCATTTGCTGTTTGCTACAGTTGCCGCAAAAACAAAGTTTACCCCTGCCCCGTAAAAACAAAGTTATGGCATATTTCGCCGATAAATTCATATTCACTTCCCCGCAATATGAGCGGAGGGTTGTGTTGCTTCACCCCAGCGCCACACACAAATCGGCGTTTCACAGTCAGTTTGTGATCTATCAGAGCTCGAGCAGAGTACACGTACGTTGCGCTGGTCCACGGGCCTCTACTTTCCGTTCACTTATTTTGGCACCATGCAAAAAACCATCACGGCGTCACAGTGGGCCGGAAGAAGCTTACCATTGAAGAAGAAACTCGGGCCGCCATCCTAATCGAGCAGGGAGTGCCGGTGATCCGCGCAACTGTAGAACTGAATGTCAGCCGAGTGTTCCTCTTCAAGCTTAAAAAAATTAGCTGTCGCACTCCGTGCAGGGGCCATACCGCCACGCAAAGTGGGATGTGGGCTCAAGAGAAAGACTACACCTTGTAAGTCCTTGCTGTTGTGTTTCTTGGATGTAAGACCACTGCGACATGACTTTTGTTTGTTTGATAACCCATCAACCCAATTGAAAATGAACGGGACAGAATTGAAAGCTATCACCCAACAATGTGACTTGGGAATTACTATTATAAACAAACTACAACACATTCAGAAAGTTGACAAGAGTGCAAACAATGGCAAGCACACTACTGGGATTCATTACCAGGAATTTCGAGTACAAATTCAAGAACATCATAATTCCCTTGTACAAAGTGCTAATGCGCCGCCATTTAGAATTTGCTTTTCAATTCTGCTCGCCACATCTGTGCATGGATATGGGAAGAAACCAAGCTGCGAAACAAGCCATACGGCTGTCGCCTACAGGAAGTAGGTCTGATCTCTTTCGAGCAAAGACGACACAAAGGGCTTGCAACTAATAGAGACATTCAATTATTTCAACGACGTAACGAGAGAGAGACGTTAATGATCACCCGCGAAATCAAGGCCACAAACTCAAGCACAAAGCTGCTCGATGAACAACTATAAGCCAGCAGTTCTTTCCATATTTCATAGTGAACATTTGGAATAGACTCCCCTCAAACGCTGTCGGTGCGTAGACAGTCAACGCGTTTAAAAATCGTTTTAACAGACATTGGGACAGACACCCACTGCTAATAATACTTCCCCACAGGGGTCACAAACTCCTAACGGCCAAAGCTTCAGAGGCTACCTTAATCCATAATTTTTTCTCTTCTGCCTCAACTAAATTGACGTCTCTAAGTTCTATAGCTATAAATCCTGCTTACTTGATCGTCTCTTCGGCTGTGGTCCTTTCTCCGTTTTTGTTCTTTTTCTTCAGTCATCTAAATGACACAGACAAGTTGGCAGTAGCTCATAGAGGGCCAAGACTCAAGTCCCGGTGGCCCTCTGGGAATGGGCCTGTTGGTCTACAGCCGCTCGTATATACTAATCTCTCGTTGACCGTGAATCGTTTCGATAAATTGCTTGTCATGTGTGAAATTTTCTTCTTTGCCACACCTAACTAGGGTTGAGCAACACAATGGAAGAGGTTCGAGCAACTTTATTGTTCAACGCTACCAAGCCGCACGACAGAGGTGTTACTAAATATAAAACAGAGACAATCTGACGTTGCCTAATGTTAAAGGATGACTTCTCGAGTACAGCTCGTTCAGCTCAAATCTAGTTTTGTCTCTCAACATTCGAATAACAAATTAATGAATAATATATAGTAGAAATTTACACAGTGCAATAACATTTACAAATAAATGCTGTGAACCTCACCAATCCTCCATCGATGCAGCGGTTTCCAGATAAACTTACAAGCCACAGCTGCAGGCAGGGGCACCAGTTATTTGGAAGGTTAGTACGCCGAAATGGTTAGGGTCAATCCTGGGTGACGAGTCCAGCACATCGGTCTACGGCATGTCAAAAAGCGTACGGACGGCCGGCAACCGGACTTCAACCAGGCACTGAGGGTTTTTTTTATTTACTTCCTATCGGGAAGTCGAGATTTTTAATCTTTATTAAACGAACAAAGAAAAAAGAGTTCATAAAGGGAAGGATAAAACGGAAAGAATTGTAAATTTCAACTAAACGATCAGAAAGGGTCAGCGACACGAATGCTTAATTGCCTTTAAAATTGACAGCGAACTCAAGAATCAGCAAATATTTTACATTGGTCAGCTAACAGCACCGGAACGCGCTAACTTCCCCTAAAGGCTGGTTAATTACCTAGAAAACCGTGGCAGCGCTATAATGAATGCGAAGAAGGGTACTAGAGAAGGTGTGCCACAACCAGGGACGTCGTCACTGCAGGCAAACCAACAGTTGTACAGAAAAGGGCTATAGACTTCAAATCATCAAACATAGCTAGCCCAGAGCTCAAGGGCATGGAGGTTAAACGCGGAAGGGTATCTTAACACGTATCAGTTAATGGCTCTGACAATGTACTCTTATAGACAGAGAAGTCGGTGATAGCTCCAGAACAACGACAAAAAGCTCAAACGTAAAGCTATGACGGAAACACAACCTGCAGAAGCAGTTCACTGTAGGAGCCTACACTTAATGCAATTTGTTGTTTTGGAGTTATCATCGACTTCTCTGTCTACAGGAGTATATTGCTACAGCCCTACTGATATCACGACGTTTACCTCAAATGAAGTACAGAGCAAATGATTAATGTATTATAAATTGATGAAGATAAATTAGCCTAGGAATTCACCTCACATTTAACTGCTTGACAGCAAAGTAAGTGGTATTGAAGTACCTTAGAAATAGGGAGAACTAGAGTGCTCTGCTGACTTATAAAGCAAGAGTAGAGAATAATTGTAACCCATATAATGGGTAGCAGAAGCAATTAATTCGGGGCACCCTTGGCCAGATGCGAGTTAACACACAATGTCAAAATAGTTAATGGGTGCCCCTTCGGAACACTTGACATTAATGAGAAGTAAGTGAAACTGGCAGAGTCAACTTATCAGTTCTCTCAAGCTCGCTTCTATAGCCACAGCGAAGCACACAAAGAGGTACCACAGATCACCACTGCACTGTCACGCCGGTCCAGGCCGCTGACGACTACACGAACCGAAAGCTGAGACCAGTCGCTCCAAGTAGGTTGCAGGCTAGTTAAGCCTGGCAGTTTAAGGCTGACCAAGACGTAAAACGAATGGTGATACGAATGCCTTGAATTAAATTGAGTTAAAAACTAAAAAAAGGCTAAACCATAAGTTAGCTGGCGATACGAAAGCCTTTAAATTAATTAAAGTAACCGGCCAGTAAAATTTACGAATCGAGCAACGATTAAGAATTTAAGATAATAAAGAGTTCCAACTCCACGTCTGCACGCAATGAAGTAACAATTCAAAAGGGCTCAAATGAAAATGAATGGCAAGAACTCAAAACAAAAGGTGACCTGAAGGTTAAGAGGTTCACATTGAAACTGCACGTTAACAAATCATAATTGGAACTGCAGGTCGGCGCCTATCAAAAGGAGTGACGTCATACGCGATGGGCGGAGTTACATTTAAGGGATTTCTCTTTATAGTTAAAATTAGACCCACCTGCGGGGTAGAATTTTATACATGTTTCCAAGAGTACTTAAGAAAGACTATTATTATTACCTTTGATTGAACTAAAGCGTAAGACCAAGCTCTGCTTTGGGAGTGCGTTTTCCAGGTAGCGGTAACCTGACTGGGTAGCGAGTGCATCACGTCTACATTAATAAAGTAAATACTGCAAATATATATACTGTTAAGCACCCTTATCTTTTCCAACACTATTTTTTACAATTGCAGTAATTGTCCTTATGGATAGTGAAGTTGTTCAACAAAATTCACCGTCATATCCTTGACGCCACTAGCATAGAAGCTGTGAGTTCAACCTGGCGCTGTTTCTCTCGCTCGCTCTGCACGGTGTGTAGGCGACACCTTCTCAGACGACGGGTGGCTTGCGGTACACCACCTTGACCTCATCAGGATATCTTGAAGAACATTAAAGGTAAGGAAGTGTGCCAACATTCTGAGGCCGAGACTAATACGAGAATAGGAAACACGGCATGCACTTTGTCACTGCCCAAACAGAATTAATCAATACAACATGAAACCTGGAAAATTTAACTCTGAGTAAAACTGGCAGGGTACTTTTTTAGTTCGGTGAGGCACAATTTGCATAGAGGGCCGCCTTTCAATAGAGCCGTGATTGGAATTATAATGAAGGGATATCGCTATAATTTTTGTGTATGCATTCAAGTATTTATCTTAATTTTTACAAGAAATAATTACTGTACACTAAGTTGGAATTACATGGAAACTGCGGAGAAGCGATGCGTCGTATCTAATAACTCCATAGTTTCCAGCATAAAAAACAGTTTTACTTACTTTTACAGGAAATAAGGTGCTATATCTAGAGTATGTTGAATTGAGTGAAAATTATTGAAGATTTGTGTAAAACAATCCACAACTCTAAAATTGACAGCAACAGTTGGTTCACTGACAGCATAATCTATAAGATCTATATTATATGTTGCTATCGCCTCTGTAGTACTCTCTATTTTCATGTGCAATTTAAGCTTGCAGCATCCTCGAATCCTGTTCGAGAGAGCTAGATTGAGATTGAAACGTGGGCTCTATGCTACCAAATACTGGACTATATGCTACCTCTACTGTGGACTATCTGCTACTTTACTTTGAATTCTGTGCTACCCTTCCGTAGTCTATATGTACTAACGTTTTTTAAGATCGTAATCTAGAAGAGGAAAACCACGTTTTTCGACAGATAAAGTGCACCGGCACTTTTTAGTCCTCCTCCACCATCACCACCAACTACCACCCTTGTACTAGCTCCCTTGGAAAATGAGCTCGCCAGCGAACGATCATCCATTTCCTAAGTTTAGGCTGAGAATAGGTTAGGAAGGCAAGGTTTGGTTCTCCTAATGTTATTCTTACGAGAGGACATCATTAAATAAATATTAGGAGAACAAGTCTTGCCTACCTAACCTATTATCTGCCTAATCTCGTCGTAATAGTATTGGGTAGCATAGAGTCCACGTGTTAATGTACTCTATGCTATCCAAGGTAGCCCAGAGTCATTGTAGTAATATTATTTTGATGCAATGACCAACGCTGACGTAACTGAGATTTACTGGAAACAGTGTTGTTAGGCAAGCGGTACTTACAGTGTGTGAATGTTGATTATAAATAATATAATGATGATAGCGAATGATGAAATCTTTGAATGTTTATCAAGAGTTTTGCAATAGCTAGGAATAATAAATAATTACCTCAGCCAAGGAGGTTATGCTGGCGTCGGGTTTGTCAGTCTGTTACCAAGACAACTCAAAAAGTTATTGACGGATGTTGACGAAATTTAGAGGAATTGTTCGGTATATTTGGAGGAATAGATGCTTAACTTTTTGGTCATTCGTGCGTTTGTTTCTCTGCCTTATTTTTCTTAATGCCATAACTCAAAACGTTATGGACGAACTTTTATAAAATTTACTTGAGTTGTTAGGTATATTACGAAGATTAAATGACCAAAATTTCGTGATGATCTGTTTATTCTTTCGTTCGTCCGTTTGTTGCTGTTTTCATTTTATGCTTGTTATCACAATAACTCAAAAAGTTCAGATTGGATCTTTATGAAATTTACATTAGTTGTTTGTAACGTTAATAGACATAAATGATCAAATTTTGGTGATGATCGGTTGGTCTGTTGTGAGTTTGACTAATGTTTGTTAGCGCCATAACTCAAAAAGTTATGAACGGATTTTCAAGAAAATTACTATAGCTGTTAATACTGTTTAAAGACAAATGATTAGATCTTGGTGCTGATACATAGAAAACTAGATCACTCTGAGAGCGCATACCTCTGCCAAGCTAGGCAACGGTAACGAAAAATTCAATTTGGCTTTAAAACCATAATTTTCTTCGTATCAACTCCAAAGTCTAATCATTCGTGCCCTCTGATGGCATTAACACTTTATTATTATTATTAAATCTCACCAGGCTGGCGACGTAGGAACGGAGAAACTCCATGAGGTTAACAAACCCCCACGCAACGAGCCCAGCGGGTGGAGAAAACAAAAGAATGAAAAAAAGAAGATCCGAGTTCACAGAATAGCTCTGTGTACAGATCATTTAAAGCTGCCAATACCAGTACCAGCAAAGACAGAGCCATCAAGACCATTCCAAACATCCACTCACGATGGAAAAAACGAACGGGAATACTGGCCCCTTACGGCATCGTAACGGTTCCAAGGCAAACTCATGAAGAGCACTAGTCGGCCGAGTATACCTCACCCGAACAAATGGATCTGGAAGAAATTCAGACAGTGGGTGACTGGGGCAGTTATAGATTTTATACAAAAACAGACTCCACCAACTCTGCGACGATGCGCCAGATCGCAGGGCACAACACCACCCAGCATGAACGCACATCGACGAACTACTTTGTCAAGCAAACACAGATGGCAATCGGTAGCAGAACCCCAGACTACAGAGCAGTACTCCAGAAGAGGGAGGACAAAGCAATTAACAGTTTATGGAATTTTCGTGAAGATCAGTTGATAACTTTTTGAGTTATGCTGCTAACAAACATTATGACAACCATGGGTCAAACATACAAACGAACGAACCGATCTGCAGTAAAATTTAGTCATTCATATCTTTTAACATTAATAACAACTCCTATAAATAAATTTCATAAAAATCCGTTCATAACTTTTTGAGTTTGGCATTAAGAAAAATGAGGCAGACAAACAAACAAACGCATGGACGGATATTCACCAATTTGTAATCATCTGTTGTTCCTAACATACATAACAATCCCTGTAAATTTTGTCAAAATCCGTCCATAACTTTTTGAGTTATCTTGGTGACAGACAGACAGTCAAACATCCAAACAGACAGAGAGACACACCCGACGAAAACATAACCTCCTTGGCGGAGGTAATATGGTTTTTAGAACCAATTTGAATTTTTCGTTACCGTTGCCTTGCTTGGCGGAGTTATGCGCTTTCAGGGTGCTCTAGTTACTATTGTGGCTAGAACTGTGTTTACTGAATGTCCTAAGACTTTGAGTAGTTTAAAACCAGGCACACTTTTATTCTGGTTGATTGAAGCAAGACCGTCATACTGTAGTTGCATGCGCCAGGCAGAAAGAAGGGTTACTTCTTGTTCTGTGCAGTTCCCACCACAAGGTACGCATACTTTAAGAGCTGCAACCTACTCCTCTCTTTTAGATTAGATTAGATACGCGGCAGTAGACGGATCAACAGGCCCATTCCCAAAGAGATACCGGAACTTACGCCCCGGCCCTCTATGAGCTATTGCCATTATGTTAGTAGGATGTAGAGGACAGATCATCTGTCCTCTAATAACATTAGTAAAGAAGAAGGAAAAGAAAAAGAAGATCTCAGCCACGAGTTGATCATAAATGCACGCACGTGCAATTTATATCCTCTGTTCTGCGGAGCTCAAGAGTTTGTTACTCCTGGTGGAGGACGTATTCTTAGCTGTGGAAGATGTCTCTCCCAATGTACGTCGAGACGATCAATCTATCAGCTAAGTAATACCTCGGCCCGAAAGACGAGTTAGAATGTGCAATGTGTGAGCCATTTGGATTGAAAGCTGGCAATGAAACGTAGCACAGTAAATGACAGTATCTGGGAAAATTGTACATTATATCTATGTTATAAAATAAATTTGTATGATACATATAAAGCAGGCACTGTAACAGGCTTAGAGTATCTCTTCGGTTCGTAGCGCAGAATTGAGACAGTATGTGAAGAAAACGTATATTGTGTATACGCTATAAATTTGTAAAATGCATACTATAAAAGATATGCTTCGTAAAGGTTCTTACTGTAATTATAATTACCTCAGACAAGGCAGTTATGTTTTTATCGTGTTTGCCTCACTGTTTGTCTGTCACCACGATAACTCGAAGATCTGCTCAAGCGTTTGTTTGTTTGTACGTTTTTTCATAGTACCATAACTCTAAAAGTTATAGACAGATTTTTATGAAATTTACATGACTTGTTAAGTAGGCCTACATCACCAAAGTAAATAACCAAATTTTTGTGATGAGTTGTTTGTTCGTTTGATGTTTGTCTCACTGGGGCATGCTTACGATCTGAGCCCACACTCCTTGTATCGCAGGTTCGAGGCCAACCCAGGAATGCGAGTTCTTTGCTGATTTAAGTGTGCTGACTTGGCAGTGGTAGGAATGCAGAGCGGCCGTAGGGGTAGGAGGGGGAGCAAGTCGTTGAACCTTCCATCAAAATGGCGCCATAGTTCTTGACGAACCGTAGTTGACTGCAGCCACACATCCTCCTCTGGGGCCAGAGGGCCTATATCCACAGCACAAACCAGTGTGTGTTGGTTTTCCAGTTGAGGGTGCGGTAAAGTTGACTTTACATTTACCTTTATTTTTCTTTTCAAAATAACTCAAAAAGTTATAAGCGGATCTTAACACAGAGATTGTTAGAAATGTTAAACGACATAAATGATAAAATATTGGTGATTATCGGTGAGTCTATTTTGTGTTTGAGTAATGTAGGTCAGAATGATTGTCAGCTGCAGAGTCGACCTTAATCATAAACAATAAAGCTACCTTTATACAAATTCGTTACCTTATTTTCTTAAAGTCATGTACCCAATACTTGCAGCAATTTTCTTATTGCCTCAGAAAGGATCTTATCTAAAAAACAAGTAAATGTATGCGTCAGTCACTGTAGCTAGATCTGAACCTGAATAACATACCATTGTTCATATCTCTTTGCAGAGAATATTCTGATGCAAGATACCTTCGACACAACTGAATACAGAGTCCAAGCTTAAGAGCAGCCTTTCTATTTACAAACTTATAAGAGATGGCTGTACTGCGATGCTATTCATATACTGCTATTATCGAGCTTTCCTAACGGAACAGGAGCTTTGACAAGCAGTATCTATTTCTGCCATTTCTGAAGCGATCTCGATTACTTACGTGATGTACTGTATAGATAGATGTATAAAAGCAAATTTTGAAAATAATTCTCCTATAAACAGATAATTTAGTCCACAAAGTTGATCACCCGCACATCTAAAGCTCGCTAATGTTTTCTCTATAAGTTATCATTTTCTGTAGTTATCCAATTAAATTAAATAACAGAATAGGCGTCGATTTTCTACACGGCTGAATACTATTTTGCTGCTCGCATAATAGTCCAGGCTCTAGGGGGATGTCTGTGTACATTTCTCTTTCACGGCTCTACCATGTATTTTCCTATTCCATATAATAAGGACATTAAAAAAGGTCGGATGGAACTTTCGCAACTGGTACATTTTTGATGGGGTCATGGGGGCACAAAATTATCAATTGTGGACTGATTGTTCTGACACTTAGAATATGTATGTCTGAAAATGAAACATATTTTGTTCATACAACTTTTTCGATTTAGGCCTTAGTTTTTGAGATAATGGAGTTTGTATATAAATATATATATTTTGGAAATTTCAAACGAATAGAACTCTATGAGTTTTCATACCAGAATAAAAACAGTGATAGCTTTGGAATCCGTAAAGCATTCCTAATAAACTATAGAGCAGTATTCTCCATTTTTGACCTCATAATATTTTTTTCATCACAGCTCAAAACCGATTACCCTAATTGTTTTTTTCCTTATATTTTAGTTAGCGATCGCAACGAAATAGAAAATGGAGAATCCAGCTGTGATAAAAAATACTATGAGAGCAAACATGGAGAATCCAGCTCTATAGTTTTCTTAATAATGTTTCAAGAATTCCAAAACTGTCAATGTTTTTATTCTAGCATAAAAACTCATTGAGTTCTATTCGTTTGAAATTCCCAAACTATACATATTTATTTATATATAACACCCATTATGTCAAAAACTAAAGCGTAAATCGAAAAAGTTGTTTGAACAAAAAGTGTTTTTTTTTTCAAAAATACATATTCTAAGCAAGTGTCACAACAATCAGTCCATAATTGATAATTTTGTGCCCCCTATGCCCCCCTCAAAAATGTACCAGTTGCGAAAGTTCTTCAGGACTTTTTTTTTAATGTCCTCATCATATGGAATAGGAAAATACACGGTAGAGCCGTGAAAGAGAAATGTACACAGACGCCCGCCAGAGCCTGGACTATCTAATCAAATCTATCTAATACTAAGAATGACCGTCGTGTGTTTATAAATACATATATTTATATATTTATTTATATGTTTGGTGTCACGCTCTTAACGAAATAGAGAGGCGGAATTTAGCTCAGGTTGGAGGCTCTGGTTGTCCTCTCAAGCTCCATTGAAAGTGATGGGCAGAAAATAGGCCGGGTTGCAGAAGATGGCAAACGTATCTTAAGCAAGGACATTTGAAATTCCAACAATGAAGACATCGCAGGCTTAGTCTGATTTGTACGAGTACTAGCTTCTCCATATATCGAATCTACGGCAAAGTATAGGGCGACCTTATG
>LQNS02278175.1:7664405-7676015 GCA_001587735.2 Parhyale hawaiensis | reverse complement strand
GGGGGGGGGGGGGGGGGGGGGGGGGGGGTATGGGCAGCTAGGAAGGAAATACATAAGCAACGACATAGATACCAATAGCTGTTATCGCATTAATGTGCAGGAAATGATGTACCGATTTTACACGCGACTATCTGCAATGTTATGTGCGTGCTATGTGAATGTAAATAATTTAAAGTCACTTACTTTGTAGGGACCTCAAAGGTCTCAAGTTGATATGACTGTAGCGGTTACAGTAGGCAGGTAGGGATAAGTAGGCATGATGTTCTATATATAATTATGAGGGTCGGTGTTGGAGTACTTTTTTTTGGGTCACCGCAGGCTACTGAGCTCGAACTGAAAGCTACTGTATGCATGCTGCACTATATTAGAGTTGATGAATTGAAAGTTTGCAGTGCAGCTGCATTTTGGCAACTCTCTTACTGTGCATCCCATTAATTAGGCAAGGCAGAAATCACTCGCTGAAAAATTTGCAGTGCAGCCATATTGCGACAGCTCTCTCGCTGTGTATCACATTGGACGGAGATCCATTTTTGTCCCGCATAAGAAAGAGAAAGCATTGTCCAGAGAGACAATGAGTAGTGAGCCGCCAGCCCTCCACACCATTCTTTATGCATTGAATACTGTAAGTAGAGGTTCTTTATGGCAGGGTCGTCCGAGTCATTTAAGAGCACACATTTTCGCCTCGAGAAAAGAATGTCTCCAAAAGAAAAGAAAAAAAAAACTGTTAACATTAATTAAAAGGTCTGTCTCGAGCCTCGCAACGAGAGAAGAATGAAACACTTTGAAGTGAGAAGCATGAATGGAAGTTGGCTTTTGCCTCAGTAAGGCTCGCTAGCGGGCGGTGGTGTAAGGACTTGCAGGGCTGCAGCAGAGTCGCAAGTTTCCCTTTGTTTGTGTTGGCAAATTATGACTTTAGAAAGATGCTCGGCGGAGCGTTGACAACAGTGTGAAGTGTACCATGCTGTGTATCACAGCAACCGGTGAACCTATAGTCTCTTATCAGCGTCTGAATCGATATACAAGCACATGTTTATATATTGTATCGAGATAATATCAATGTATGTACTTTTAAGAGTAGAACACGATGGGAAGCAGTTGAGGAAATTTTGTTACTCACAACGTGGGTTTCACGTAGCTCAGCCTACGAGTTGGGAGGCTCAAATTTGGTAAATTGGAATATTGATTTCAATCGTTAACCTATACGCATAAGGACTGTTAGCAATTTCGAATACATCGAGCTCTTAATGGGCTAGATGCAGTAACTTTCATGTTCTGGCAACATCTTGAGTTGCGGTTTATATAACAAACAGCCTAGTGCGTTGCCTCTCAGCTGTTTGGATGCTGGCAGTGCCAAAGTAGAATGGTATGATACTATCAGTGGCGTATTTTGGATGTCAAGGTGTTCAAATCTGATAGTTTGCTTGGTAGATATCCTTCAGACAAACGACCGACTTTACTATAATTTGGGTTATGTGAAAGTGCTGACAGATCCATATTTTCAGAGCACACGCATTGCCCTGGCTCGGGCAAATCGCTATGCATTGACGGTATGTTTACATGTACCGCTATCAATTGTTTCTAATTATAACGAACCATGGTTTGTTTGTTTCTATCCTTTTATACGCGGCAAGTTTTTACACTTCAGAGCCATTTCCCCAGCGAACTCTACCCGCAGATCGTCTCTCAGGAGTAACAACATTTCACCAAAAAGCTATTTTTGTTGGGGCAGCAAAGAGCGCACGAACTCATTTGGCAGCCGCGAGTCATACATCATTTAAGAATTTCCTCAGGTAGAGGAGGATACGAGAATTCTGGCCAGAGCCAAAAACTTGACTAAAACTTTTAGCGATTCTAAAAATCAGCGAGTGTTCTCGCTCGGAGAAAAGTTTGATAATCTTCTTATCGATTATTTGGGGCAAAGTTTCAGGGACAAACAGTTGACCTGGAGGCTGAAAACAGCCTCGGCGTCTCGTGCATGAAAATGAGCAGCAGATTTTAAGTATGTTGAGCTTCCCCTATCATGCGTGAAATGACCTGCGTGATAAGCGTCCTTGTTAGACGCTATAATTATCAAGAACAAGTAAGGAAGCAAGTGCATTTTTTACGGCATACAAATGTATTGGCTATAATATGAAGGTATACGTTATTAAATGTGATGTTGGTCGGTCACAATAACATACACCCTCAGTTATTTTGCTGTCGCGTATGAATAAACACAAAGAGGCTATTCAAATTAAATGACTTATGGAACTTGTGCTAAAATTAATATAGCCGCAAATGGAGAAAAAACAAGGTAAGGGTTGTACATGGAATGCAGGGAATAACTAGAGCACTCTGGCAGGACATACTTCCGCTAAGCGAGACAATGTTAACGAAAATACAAATTGGTCCGGAAATCAGGAATTCCTTTCTATCATCATCAAAATTTGGTTATTCATGCCTCTTCACTGTAATAACAGTTTCTGTATTTTTTTCAAGATCAGTCCCAAACCTTCTTAGATATATTCTGACAGACGCTAATACAAACATTAGTCTAACACACAAACGGACCAACCGATCATCAACAAAATTTGGTTGTTTGTGCCTTTTAACATTTCTAACACTCCTTTAACTCCTTTTTTGTTCTCTCATTACAATTTTGCACTAATAGCTAAAAACAGACAAATTCTAACGAGAACAAGCCTACTAGAAGCGAGTGTATCACATGTAAAGCTATCTATCGTCGAAGTCAAAAACGTCAGCTGCTAAAAAATGTATATAACAAATTGTATCCTAAAGCACAGATACAAATTTGAATGACATCAAGAAGTCATATTATAAAATTCTAGATTTAAAAGAGAAATATTCTAGCTATTGCAACATACCTCTTCGAGGGAAGAGGAAGGTTTGTGGAGTGCTTCAACTGAGACACAAGAAATAATTAGCTGTGAAATAATAACGATGAGGCTCATCCACAACTGCGGCAGCAATAACCTGCAATCAATGCTACTCCTGCAGCCGCACTACCTAAAAAACATTTGACAGCCTTCTCCAAAACTACGTATAGTTCAACAAATACTCCCAACAAGGACAAATCACTGCCGCCATCCTACTGTTTTAAAAAAATTATTTCAACTATTACTAACAACACAGATAATTTTTCACAGTTCTAGTGCTCTTTATACATGTCTGATTTAATAACTAGCTTAATTTGTAGGTGATATTGCACCCATTTGTACTATCAACGTATTCCTTTGTATTGCACTCTGAGTATCAAAAATTGATGTAACAAGCAATAGAAAGAACTGAATAAAATAATCAGCCAGCTTTGATACCTGTTAAGAATTATTTCTTTGTATTTGATTTTGAGTGTTTGGTCAAACATTGGCTGCGACAATTCGTCAGGCATTGAATTAAGGCAGCAAACTGTTTGAAAGACGGCAATTCTTTTCTGAACTTCAAGCCTTACATTTGGGAGGTTCAATTCCTTTTCTCGAGTATCGTATCTGTGTACTGGTTAAAATCTGCTTCTCATTTTCATGTACGAGACAAGGCACAACAATTCCTATAAATCTAATAAATATCCGCTCATAACGTTTTAAGTTATGTTCTGACAAATAATAATGAAATACAAAACGGACCAACCGATCCCTTGTGCCATCCAATATTTCTAGCAATTACTACAAATCTAGGTCATCACCTCCTACAGGCATATGATCGGGCCTAAGGCCTCGCTGCCTTGTGCTCTCTATCGTTCGCAAGAGCAAACTGTCGACCATCTGTTTTAGTGCTTTTCCTTTTCTACAGCCCTCACTGCCTTGCGTCACATCTCCGGGGACCGCATATTAGGCGACTAGTGTGACGTACTTCCAGTAAGAATGGGCTCCAGCGTAAGGTAAATTGTGTGTTTGGTGACAAAGAGGTAGTACGCTGATGCTTTTATGCTGTCTGTGTTGGAGTATTGCTCGCCGGTCTAGGCTTCAGCTGCTGACAGTCACTTGCGTCAGCTGGACCGACTTGTTAATTCAGCCAGTAGGTTGTGCGCTGAAAGTGATCTGGTGAATCTGTCATATAGGAGAGGGATGGGCGGACTCTGTATGTATTATAAGGTGTACAACACAATGAGAGACATAGCTTGTATTCTTCTGCCCCTGCCATCAAGGTCTTTAGGAGGATTGCACGTGCTGCGGTTAATGAGCACTCTTTCACTTTGGAGAATGTTCGATGCCGAGCTCTTCAGTTCAGTTGGGGCTCTTGCCCTATTTTTATTTTGATTTGGAATTCATTGCCGGCATCGGCTTTCGGTGTGTTGACCTGCCGGCGTTTAAGTGAGCTGTTAATGGCTTTTTCTTTAGCAGCGTGTTGGGCCTCCCGGTGTTGCATACTGCTATATTTGAGTTGACTACCTGTCCGTGGTGCCCCGAGCGTGAAGTTTTCGCACACTAACGGCATGGACCGTCCGTGAATGCGGTACTAACCCGTCGGCATTGGTTAGCCAGGATTCCGACGCTAGTGTCAATGTTACTGGAGAGGGGAGTGTGAGGGAGCAGGCTCCCCTTTCTCTGCCGGAGGCGGAGGAGGCGACTGTCCCAACGCAACGCCGCACGCGCCACAAGTGGTCTAAGGAAGACCGAGTTGCACTGTGGGAGTGCTTCGTCGCCAGGAAGCACGAGGAGCCCTGCTATCTTAGGCGCTTCGAGCCGCTGTGGAACAAGAGAGGCATCCCAGACAATTTCTCACAGGCTTCTCTCAGTGGCCAGATTCGGTAAATCAGCAGCAATAATCTCCTCAGCGAAGAGGAGCGGCAACAAATCGTTGCACGGATGGATGCTGAAACTGCCTCTCCATCTGCCTATGAACCTGCTCGCCAGGTACCAACCCCACCCGTGACCCTGCCTAGGTCCCCACCTTGGAACCTGCTAGGCGGCCCTCCATTCCAATGGAGGAAACCCCCGACTTAGGCGCAGTTCCGTATGAGATCGACTCTGCCGACCCCAACCGGCCGCTCTCACGTGGGTCTTGGCACTTACCGGACACAATATGAGCCGGAGAAAATCAAAGGACGAAATGACAGATCTCGACTTGTCTGACCAGCAGCGGAGTGACTCTCTGGAGCCACGGGACTCACTCCGGAACCTCAGGGCAGAAACAATGTCAGGTCACTCTAACAAGGAACTCAGTGATACCCTGCTGTCGAACTCCGTCCCATCTGAGATCGACTGGGACGACTCCAACCAGTCGCTACCACGTGGGCCTCGCCACTTACCTGCCCATGATATGAGCCTGAGCGACTCGATGGACGAAGAGACAGAACTCGACTTATCCGACCAGCAGCGGAGTGACTTGCTGGAGCTGCGGGACTTACACATGAACTCCAGCGTAGAAACAACGCTAAAAGGTCATCCCAGCCTACAACATCTACCGGAACCGAAGATTCGAGCAGCTGCTCTAGGCGTCAACTCAGTGCTTGGTAAAATCCACACCAACATCATTGAGACGAACGCCCTCATCAAAGCTGGAGCAGACCACGCAATGAGGATCCTTGAGGTACAACCCCACCCGCAACGAACTTAGCGGAGAAAGGATCCTCCTTGGAAACATCGCCTCGAGAAAAACATTGCTGAGATCAGGAAACATCTCAGCTGGATCTCCGAATGGCGTAGAGGAAATCTTCACGACGAGGAAAAGAAGGCACTGCTCAAATCAAGGTTCCGGTGCTCTCGAAGTAGGTCTAACGAACTTGGACGACACCCTGAAGCAGCGGCTATCTGCTAAAAGGAGCAAAGTCAGACGCTTCGGGGCCAGAGTAGCTGGATTCCATCAGAACCAGCCATTCAACATCAACCAGAAACACCTCGATCAAACCCTTAGAGGAGAAGAGACGAGCTCTGACTCGCCCAACGCAGTAGAGAGCATCTGATTCTGGAGTGGTGACATCTGGAGCAAAGAGATACGCCACAACAATACCGCAGAATGACTCCACGACATCAAGGAGAAGAACGTCGCAGCAGATCCAGACTTTACCATCACTAGTCAACAGCTCAAAAAGCAACTGAGCAAAACCAAGAACTGGAAAGCACCCGCACCAGATACGGTGCAAGGCTACTGGATCAAAAATTTCACTTTTCTGCGCTCCAGAATTGCTGCACGGCTTGACGACTGCCTGCAAAGCAGATTCATGCCCACCTGGATGACCACAGGGAAGACGGTTCTAATCCAGAAGGACAAGGCACAGGGCACGGAGGTCAGCAACTACCGCCCTATAACGTGCCTCCCGCTCATGTGGAAGGTGCTGACGGGCATAATCTACGACCGAGTCTACCAACACCTAGACTCAAAAAAGCTCCTACCCGAAGAAAAAAAAAAAGATGCCGCAGAAATGCCAGGGGCACGAAGGAGAACTTACTCGTCCACAAGCTCATCACGAAAGACGCCAGGAGCGAAACGAAAAACCTAAGCATGGCTTGGGTCGACTACAAGGAGGCCTTCCACATGGTCCCCCACTTCTGGATCCTGGAATGCCTGAACATCTACGGCGTTGCAGGCAACATTTGTAACCTAATCGCAACGACCATGCCCAAGCGCCAATAAACACCTCGTCGAGGTGAGCATCAAGCGGGACATCTTTCAGGGCGACTCCCAACCTTCACTGCCTTTTGTCCTGACCATGATACCCCTCTCCAAGACCCTGAATAAGGCCAGCCAGGGCTACAGCTACTGTCGTACCATGAGTCTCAACCACCTGCTATACACGGACGAGCCGAAGCTCTACGCTAAATCAAAGGATCAAGTAGAGCAGCTCCTTACTATAGTCCATCAGTACTCCCAAGACATCAAGATGCAGTTCGGTGTTAGCAAATGCGGAGTCCTTGACATCGAAAGGGGAGAGGTTACTGCGTCCAAGGGAATCATCATCGAAGAAGGTACAATCAAGGACATCGAGGAGATAGTTTACAAGTACCTGGGTGTCATGGAGTATAAAACCATTCTCTACAGAACGATGAAAGATTCCATTCGGAAGAAGTGCCTCACCTGACTCCGGCTCATCCTGAAATCACACCTCAAAGGGGGCAACACCATCAAAGGCCATTAACACCTCTCGCCGCCCCGTAATCCGCTACTCTGCTGGTATTATTAACTGGACCAAGAAGGACTGCACCGACATGGAAGAGAGGGGGGACCGTGGCCTCATCAGCGTCGAGGACTGCGTCGAAGCGGAAAAACGAGCTCTCTCCCAACACTTCAGACAGAGATCGAAGACCCGTGGGCACGATGCCTAATCGAGACTAAGTTGCTAAAAGAGACCGAAACGGCTGACCAGTTCAAACAGCGACGACTTCTCGGTCGGACTAAAAATTGGATGAGCATGAAGTGTCCGGCCAGTATACCTTGAGGCTCTTCAGAACACAATAGTCACCGACTCATGGAACCGGCTCTTGAGGAAGGAGCTGAAACGGGAAACAGAAGGTAGTATCCTGACAGCTCAAGAGCAAGCCCTCAGAACCAGGTACATCCAAAACAAGATTGACAAGAAAAACGTGCCTACTACATGTAGAATTTGCAAGAGCTCTGATGAAACCATCAACCGCGTGATAAGCGAATGCGTAGTGCTGGCACAAAAGGCATACAAGTGCAGGTACGATAAAGTTGCTCGACATGTCCACTGGAACCTCCTACGGATCCATAACTTTACGGTCAGTGAGAGGTGGTACGAGTACGTACCCGCGCCCGTGGTTGAAAACGAAGCCTTGCAAATCTACTGGGACAAGCGGATGGAAACTGATCGAGAACTTCACGCCAATCGACCGATCCGTCGTAAAAGACAAACAGGAGAAGTCGGCTAAACTGATAGACGTCTCAATCCCCTTCGACTCCAGAATCGTGGACAAGGAAGTGGAGAAGAAGGAAAAACACCGTGAACTTGCCATCGAACTTCAACGGCTGTGGCAAATGAAGGTGGACGTCGTCCCAGCGGTCATCGGAGCTCTCGGAGCAATGTCCAAGAATCTCAAGACTTCCCTGCGAGAGCTGAAGTGCGGCCATCTCCATCGAGGAACCTCCAGAAAAGCGCTCTGCTTGGAACAGCGCACATCATTCGCAAAGTGCTCTGAGCCTTAGGTGGCGGGATGCGACCCGGCGCTAGAGCATAGAGCAAATAGATCGCTCAACCGATCCAATTTGGGTCCTGAAATCCCCTCGATAATAGTAATGCCAGGACTCTCTTGACGTCTCTAGCTCTCTCTCTCTCATCTCACTCATCCTGTGACAATCTCCTTCCAATGGCCTGCTCCCCTCCGGGCCTCCACCTCTTTGGGACCGCAGTTAGGTTTAGTAAAACATCACGTTGCGATGAACGACGTGTGAACTCGGCTTTAGCCCACCTCCTGATGCTCAGGCTCCATTAGCTTCATTGAACACATTGAGATGAATGACGTGTGAGCTCGCTTTAATATTAAATTGGACATTGGAAAATGAACAGTACCTAGGCTCATTCTGGGAAAGATGAAAAGTCTGGCTTCAGTTCAATCTACGCCATTGTTAATTTCCCTGAACTTGGTTGTGTTTTTGTTTAGATGTGTCTCTTGACGTACGGAAATTATAGGCCTTTCAATATTTTTTATACAATGCTTTTATATTTAAATCTATTTGTCTGGAATAAATTTTCGCAGTCTCTAACTTCACTACGCACAAAAATAGACCAATGTCGTTTTCTTTATGAGCATCATTATTATTATTACCTCCGCCAAGGAGGTTATGTTTTCATCGTGTTTGTCTGTATATTTGTCTCTTTGTTTGTCTGTCACCAAGATAACTCAAAAAGTTATGAACCGATTTGGACGAAATTTACAGGGATCGTTAGGTATATTAGGAGGAACAGATGATTAACTTTTGGTGAAGATATGTCCATCCGTTTGTTGGTTTGTCTGCCTCATTATTCTCAATGCTCTAACTCAAAAAGTTATCAATGGATTCTGATGATATTAACATGAGTTGTTAGGTACATAACAAAGAGTAAATGACCAAATTTTGGTAATGATCCGTTTGTTCGTTCGTTCGTTCGTTTGTCACTGTTTTTAATTTTATGCTTGTTTGCACAATAACTCAAAAAATAATGAATGGATCTTTATGAAATTCATAGGGGTTGTTAGTAATGTTAAAAGACATGAATGATTAAATTTTGGTGCAGATCGGTATAGTCGTTTACATGTTTGACCCATGTTTGTCATAACGTTTGTTAGCAGTATAACTCAAAAAGCTACGAACGGATCTTCATGAAAATTGCACAAGCTGTTATTACTAGCAAAAGGCACATATGATTAAATTTTGGAGTCTATATAAATAAAGTAAATTATGATTTTAGAGCCAATTTGAATTTTTGTTACCG
This sequence comes from Parhyale hawaiensis, assembly GCA_001587735.2. Classification (NCBI taxonomy): domain Eukaryota; kingdom Metazoa; phylum Arthropoda; class Malacostraca; order Amphipoda; family Hyalidae; genus Parhyale; species Parhyale hawaiensis. Next base: position 7,666,651 of record LQNS02278175.1, on the reverse strand, counting down.
TTGCCCCGCTTGGCGGAGGTATGCGTTCTCAGAGTGCTCTAGTTATTGCTATTGTGTGCTTATTCTATTATGATAACACTCAATATAGCTGTTGCTGTTCTCATACAAGTTATTTGATGAGAGTTTTGCGAGAGACTGTACCTCATAAGAGGCAAGTAGAAGGGAATCTTACCTGCACTTTCACGGTTACAGTACACAGAGATACCTACAAAAAGAAGCGCTGGTAGTTTTATCTACTTGCGGCACTGTTCGACATTCAGAACGAATTTCAATCGATCGATGACCGACATAACTACTCCTCTTCCTTGTTTTGATTTTGCAAACCTAAGTCAAAATATTCCGAGCTGTGTCTTTGAACTTAATTTTTTTCACTTCACCATTCATTCGTCTCTGATAGAGTCGCTTAGGATTGGTTGCCTTCACCTTTACTGCGAAGTCATCTCTAGATTTAAAACTCACTTTTTTGGGAATCCATTACCCGATGCACGTTCTCTGTAGCAAGGTGGGCGTACAGTAACGTATCGAACAGAAAAAGTATATCGGCTGAAGAGCCTCTAGAACACTCATCGAGCATACAGGGAGGGCAGTGCTAAGAGTCTAGCACATCCATCTTTACTTTCATTAAGAGATTTCCAATAACCCGGCAAGTTGAAGAGGTATTCATAACTTCATTAATACAAGACGCAAAGTCAGTCAGCTGAAATAGGACAAATATTTTGGTTGCTTTGGTACGAGAAAGCAATAAAACGTTGAAACAATTTGCATAAGACTACTGTGGGAATTCACTTTCAAACTCGTAAAATGCAGAAAGTCTCGCTAATGTTATTCTGCACGTTGCGGTCTTCGTAATTAGTAAGTGACAGGCTTATAATTTAGGTACTTCTTCCGTACTCCTAAGATGCATAGCGTATCCATGATGCACCCAGACACAAATGAGGACGGTTCTAAGCAACTAAAATACAGGAAAGGAATTTAGGAACGGCAACAAAGAAAGGCCATGAATTTACCTTTTTTTCTTGTCAGAAGAAAATAACAATAAAAATATATTTCAAGCGTTCAATTGTACCGTTATCAACTTCTCAATACTATCTAAGCACTATAATTGTGTTCACTGCGTATTCTTTATGCATATATTACCTCAGACAAGGAGGTCATGTTTTTGCTGAGGTTTGCCTCCTGTCCGTCCCTCTGATAGCAACCTAACTCGAAAAGTGATGGACGGATCTTCATGAAATTTCGTGAACTGTTAGAAATTTTACAAAGAACAGATGATTATGAACAGTTGATGTAAACTATTCGTAAATCTCCGAGTGAGCAGCCAAATTATTCTATAATTACTGGATGTGATGCAGTATAGGTGGGTGACACATGCAATATCTTACGTGTCTTGGTGTAAACAGACACAGCGTTGATCATCCTATGCTTCTTCTATTAGATTGATTTTTTTCTGTTATTCAGTTCTCTCTTAACATCTTTTTAAAAGAAGATTCGTTAGGAAAACCTGACTTTTAATGCAGCGATGTGCAACAATGTACTAGTGCAGCTAGCCTGATACACTTCTCACCTTCCTGTCTGCTCCTGAGACAGGAAGGATTAAAATAGTAATCGTAAATTTCTTAGAATATTTTTCCTCGAGGTAAATGGAGCAAGAAGTATTCTATTTTATTATGGTGATACTGTAAGCTGCTTTGGAAGTAAATAGCTATTTTTGCTAATATATTATTAGCCCTGCTTATCTTCATATGATAAATAGAACTGTTGCTCTCACAATCTTAAAATCATGGGCATAATTTGGAAAGGTAGGTTTTCATTTTGTTCATACATCACCCTGCTACTGATTCTGTTAAGGATGTACTACACCTGCCGACTTTAATCGAATACTCGATTCCCATCTTGCAAAAACTATAGCCAAACACTTTCGAGAAAATAAAGTTTAACCTTCTGCAGTAAGTTACTGAAGTAGCATATCTTGAATAGATTATTAGATTGCTCCTTTGCTCAAAACATATAAAACATACAATGTACTGTATAAAATTTACAATATGTCAACAGTTCTGAAAACAAGCCCATTAAAAGTAGATTCACTTATAGCTTTTGAGAGAACAGCGGCGTCGGGCTGGTGCTACTTATGAGGAAGCTGAGAGGGAGCACAATTTGAGGTCCAGGGAGTTGTTAGCCTCGTCTGTTAGCCCACAGAAGTGGTGGTCCACCTTGAAGAGCGCTGTGCTTGGTGTGAGCTCTTCTGT
>LQNS02278175.1:7582210-7601313 GCA_001587735.2 Parhyale hawaiensis | reverse complement strand
GAGTTGTTAGTAATGTTAAAACACATAAATGATCAAATTTTGGTGCAGATCGGTTTGTTCGTTTGTATGTTTGACTCATGTTTGTCATAACATTTGTTAACAGTATAACTCAAAAAGTTATGAACGGATTTCAAGAAAATTGAACAAGCTGTTAATAATATAAAAAGACACAAATTATCAGATTTTGGAGCTTATACAAAGGAAATTATGGTTTCAGAGCCAATTTGAATTTTTTGCTGCCGTTGCTTCACTTGGCGGAGGTATGCGCTCTCAGAGTGTTCTAGTTAATATTGCGTTTCTTGGCGGACGTATGCGCTCTCAGAGTACTTTTCTAGTGTGAATTTAATAAAAAATGGCTACGATGGACTGGAAATTGGTGATCAGAGACTAACTTTCATCGATTAAAGTAAACGCTCACAAGTGGAATCTCCGATTCCTTTGTTGTTTATTTGTTCTTCCTAGATCGAAAATGTTGGCTTGAAGAACAAAATTCTTCCCTGAACTACAGAAATGCCACGCATTCGATCGCGGAATAAAGTCTTAGGCGCTGAATGCTAGGAAAGCTTTCAAAGTCATCTTTGTGCTTACCTTAGTCAAAAAAGCCAGAAAGTTAATAATTTCTTTTAAGATTGACGAGGAAGCAGCAAAGAGGGCACTTATTTTGTACAGAGACTCGAACATATTTTGTGACTGGGGATTTCAATGACTGTTGTTTTTTAATGAAAATTACTAATAATAGATAAAAGTAGTACATATGGTTCTCGTTATATGCGACGGTTGCGTTCCCAAAAGAGCTCGAGTAAAGAGAATTCGTGCGTATATAACGAATCAATCTGCATTATAGGTATAGAAAGGATTACTTTCGATGACTCCCTTTTTTACTCCCTAAACGGTAAATCTGACACTTTTTCCCTAATAATACGGCACTATAAAGCACAGCTAAAACACAGCAGTAATGGTATATTGCAGTAATCTGTATGAAAAAACCTCGATTAGGAAGACCCAAGATATCGTACTACGGCATTACCTCCAGCGCACAACTTGCAAACGCATAACAACGAAATCGCTGGCATAAAGAGAATCACAGGTCACAATTGTTCAATCGTATTAGAGCGTATATAACGAATTCGTATAAGACCAGAACAAAGTGTACTCATTCCTCATTGAATCTCTAAGGAAAGTTTGCAATTAAATGAAGTAAACAATGCCCCAGAGAATTGTCTAAGATGATTAATGTTCTTAGCGGAATACTGGCGTGTCCTCCTACTCTGCCTAAGACAGTAGCTGGAATTTATAAGATAATTAGGTAGTGAATTGGCCCGAGTTTCACCGGCATCTTGCGTTCCCTTTGGGAGAGATTTTTGTTGGCCGGGAGGTGTGCGTGGTGGCTGCGGGCAGTTAGATTTCCTGGGGCGCATCTAGCCAATTGGGTGCCTGAAATTGGCAGGGTGTAATAGAGGCCTCCAGGCAAGAACTCCCACTCATGCCCTCCAATGTTTTCTTTGTGTCGTCAGCTTTTTTAGAGCGTCTTTTCTGCAGGAGTTTCGGCAGCCTTCGAGGCAGCAGCTCCTTATATCCTCACAGCCGCTGCCCGGTCCTGCTCAGCCGCGATGCCAGAGCTGTCGTGGATTTCCTTCTCAAGATTTTCAGAGGGATGATTTTCGACTCTTAGACAGAAAGCACAGCTGAAAAGGAATAGGAATAATGATAAAATTACGATGATTGCGATATGAAAGTAACTTCAAAATTGCGTTCACGATGTCCTCAGAAAGATTATCGAATCTGGGAATGAAAGCACTACTGGGAATTAAGCGATAGTAATAATGATAAAATTACGATATTTACAATATGAAAGCAACTTTGGAATTCCTTTCACTATTGATTTAGAAGAAAATACACCAATTCATTGATAGAAACATTTAATTATTCATGCAGTGGTCTTGCAAAAGCAGTTTTAGGTTTAGATTTACGATTTTAAGAGAACAGGGGAAGTAGTGAACTTTCATTTTTAAACATCGTTAACAGTGATATGAAAACAACCGTGAACTTCGTTTCGTGATATTTGATAAGATGATATTCTGTTGCTAAGAATAAAAATGAGAGAGAACAGTGGCAACGACAACTTTAATACAAACATTACAGTGATGCAACTGCGTACATATTTTTATTTCTTTCTCTATTTTTAAGGAATCAATTTCTGAATATCAGAATAAAAAAAAAAGAAAATAGGGAAGGAATTGACGTCAATTATTTCACTATTGATGTGGTTCAATGTACCTGCTTCACAGAACGTTATAATTCAGTAAGTAAATATCGCTTAGTTTTTTCTCGAATTACCGGTCAACAACGAACGGTAGTTGAAAAGCTAAATAGATCGAATCATGGAATCTGTTATCTGGGGCCCGCTCTTCGTCATTTGCATATTTCAACATATTCTTCTATTGCGATAAGTTTCACTGTGCTGTACTGTATTTTAATGCGTTTAGGCTTATCGTGATCTTATAATAGTCTTTCTTCATATAAGTAATGAATGACTAATTTCAGGAAACAAACGTTTGCGTAACGGCTATTATTGACATTGTGACAGAACATGGAACATTGAATGTCAAAGATGAATAAATTTTTATCCAAGTAACATGAAACATAATACGGTTAGACACTTAAACTAAAAGATAATTTCATAAAATGAACATAAGTGTCGGCAGATTCATCAAATATTAACTTTTTGTATGTTACTCCCAGCTTCAAAACGTATAGTCATGAATGTAACAGTCTAAAACGAGTAATTTGTTTCACTAGCTAAGGAGCAGATATGCCATGGAAGGTGCAAAAAAACTTATCACTTTTTACATGTATAGTAAAACGACATTAATGGAATTTTTTCGTAACTTTTTTTTAATAGTGTGGCACACAAATTTACATATTTAATAAATACTGTTTGTTCGTAGCTTGCCTGCTTACCTACTTGGTTGGCTGGGCTCGGTACCCGATGTGAAGGTTTAGATCTGAGAAAGTTCATTTTCCAAAAGGCCTGGGCAGCTGTAGGTGACGGCAAAGTAAGGATGCCTCGAAATTTAAGGCACTTCTGGCTTTACTAAATTTTGTGTGGGTGAGGGTAGTAGTAGTTTTGGGTTACCGGTGCTACACCGGTGACCCAGCCAGTCGCAACCTGAGCCGCAATCATAGCTCAAATGACGACTGCGATACGGGTTACGGCGATGGAGGTCACCGAGCACAAACGTCTATTTTGAATAAAAGGAGCACCAAATTCATTCAAATACAGAACAAATAAACTTCGTACACTAGAATATGGAAATCAGATCAGTTAATTGGAACTTATATTGACAAAATTTCAATTAAAACGGAGTTTCAATGTAGTTGAGCTTACACCGCTCGTCGCCAGATGGCGCTCTCACAGCCACTTTTCCAGTTTCGGTAACTCGAATTTGGCTTCATTGCGACACACCTCAGGGGTCTTCATTTTGCTGCACGTTTCTATTTAATTGTTGATAATTCATTCTTCCTAATTTTTCATTAGCTAAAATTCTTCGTAGCAATTGAAACTTTACGTTGAGCAGAAGCAAAATATTCTCATTCACTACTGGTAGCCATAAAATGCTGCTGAGCGTTTCCTGTAATTTTTTTTTTTGCTGAACTCTATTTTCTTGGTGCTGCTTGGCATTCAAACTGATTTAAAATTTAAAATCTTGCTTCAAAGAAGGAAATTCTGCCTCCCCGAATTTGTGCTTTCATCAGTCACAGCTTTAATGGAATTAAATGAAGATCAAGCACTCTAAAATGACGCATCTTGTTAAGCGAAATCCGTACCACGAGCAAGAACAAAAATATGGTTCAGCACAACTACACTGCCGCTATATCTGACGCCATGGAACACTAGTAGTAAAATAAAACTTGCGTATTTTGAAAACCGTACGCAAATATGTTCTGTCGTGTTTAAGGAATTCTCAATTCCTTTACTTTTTTTTTGTGGTCGACACCCCTCGTTGAGCGAGGGCGACAACGATAAAACAACGTTTATTTCTCAGACGATGCCTAGGTTTTCGTAAGTTTTTTCAACACAAGGGGGGGGGGGGGCTCATGCATTCATCACTTCACACGTGATGCATGTGTGAGGTGAAATTTGACTTGAGCATTTTAAATATGGCCTGCCCTTACTGATAAACAATTGCCGAAGCCGTAGAATTTTCCAGTAACAGGACACAGAGCCTAAAGTGACTTGCAGAACTCTCGTACTGAACGAAAACAACTAAAAAAAGGAAATATCAAAGTCAGCTAAGATTCTACTCGCAGGAAAGATTGGAAACAAAAGAAATATTCCCTATGTTCCGAAATAGTTGGATAAAATTTTACACGTGGACCACACTCGAATTTAGTGTTTTTGTTGATATTTTTAGGTAAAAAAAAGGCATTCTAAGACTTTTTTCAGGTATAACATTTTCGTCGCAAAAGCTTGTTTTCGAGATAGTTGAATTTGAAGTTCCTATTGTTTTTCTATGGCGGTGGAACAACCGTTTCAGAATAGAGGGTGTAGAAAAGCAGGAAGGAATGTAACAAGAAAGAGAGAAAAACCAAAGGAAACAAAAATAAAACAGAAAAATAGAAGAACGGTAGAACGAACGACAGAACGACAGAAAAAAAGAAAGAACAAGAGAAAGTAAGAAGGAAAGAAAGTAAATATCGTTTTTTGCATTATGTCATTCTTTCCATAACAAACATTCGGCAATAAGCGGGCTTGTTGATTTTGCATTGCGAGAGCCCCGTGAGCCGTTGCCTGTATTTCATTACCAGTGTGAGATTCCTAAAAAATCGAGTGCTCTCGAAGCGCTCTCGTAATCCGAGCCAGGGCAACTGTCACCGCTCGAATCAGGAAATCAATGAAAAATTCTATTATTCTTTTTGTAATTTTGCATCGCAGTGGTAGGGGAAAGTCTTGTTATCACCGTCACCTATATGATTGTAGTGTTGTCCTCTTTGTTTTGACGGACAAATTTCCTCAGCATGGGGTAATTAGCATCGATGTTTTGTTGTTACGAACTCACAGCCCGCGACCCACCTCAGCGGATTGGCTGCCGCATACAGGACAATATGTTTAACCAAGTAGCCCAACAGAGCCAGCGGGTCTTTTTGGAAACGCCAAGTAATGCTGGTCCTGCCCTCTAGACCATAAGGCTACTGAACCTCTCGCCTGCTTCTGATGCCGCTCCCAGGGCTGCCAATGGGATTTTTGAGGAAAAGCCTGATTTATGGAAAACCCCATACTCTGTCAGCCCTGTGTGCGGATTGACAGATACTGAGACACGCTGAACACTTTGCTGCGCATCCACCGGATACTCTGTAGGCTGTAACCTGCAGTTAGCGGTTGCGAGCAATGTGGTGTAACTCGCTCCTAACCTCTCTGCTGGCCGTGGAATGCAGTATCAGCTCTCTACAAGATGGGGGGGGGGCGTGAATATAGTCGCGAGGACCTCCTCCGAAAAATCTATGAGTATTCAAGGTCAGGCATAACAAGTATATCATCATGATGCAATAACTGTTAAAGACCGGTATACACGTTATTCTTTTACTCGAAGTTCATACATCACATTGATGCCGTGCTTGTTCAGGCAACGAAAAACGGGAACAGTTGTTGGAATTTTTAGTAATAACAAATTTGGAGAGATATCCCCAAATTTACAACCACACTTGGTAAGCAAGCTGACTTAACGGCAAACAGTTTAGCACACAACCGCGTTGTCCTGGACGTGGTGAAACATTCCGATGTTTTAAAGTATGAACGAAGAACAAGAGTCAAACGTTCGATTCAACTTTAAGAAGTAAAAAAAAAAAAAAAATTGCAGCGGAATCAATCTTGTTAAAGATAAAGGTAAAGTTAACTTAAACCACACCCTCACCTGGGAAATCCACATGCACTGGTTTGTGCCGCGGGTATAGGCCCACTGGCCCCAAATGAGTAAGTAATTAGAACTTATAAGCTAAAATTCTGATAATCACCCTTCATAACTGGAACCATCTAAAGCTGCACATTGTGGCTGTCCATGTCATTTCACATTGCTGCCTAGGTATATTACGTCACTTTGTAGTTGGCCTATGTTATATCACTTCATGGCTGCCTGAGTCAAATTACTTCATGAGAGTCTAAGTTAAATGACGTCGTGGTTGTTGCGTACACTACATCACGTCATGCTTGCTTACGTAACATCACTTCATGTTCCATTATGTTACATCACTTCATGGTTGCCTACATTACATGAGTTAATGGACTACTATCTTACATAATTCCATGGCCCCTAAGTTAAATCACTTCATGTTTGCCTAAGTTAAACCATTCCGTGGTTGTACGAGTTAAATCACTTCATTGTGGCCTACATTACCTCACTTCATGGCTGTCAACGCTATTTTACTTCACAGCTGCCTATGTCCTTTCACTTCACAGCTGCCAAAGCTATATCAGTCACGGCTACCAATGCTAGATCACTTCACACTGCCGATGCTAGATCACTTTACGGCTGCCAATGTAATATCACTTCACAGCTGCCAATGCTACAACACTTCATAGCGGTCAGTGATTCATCACTGCACTGCTACCAGGTCTACATCACTCGAAGGCTGCCAGCTGTTCCAACTCACCCTTCTTCTCATTTTCTCGTTTAACCCAGTTTCCAACTAGTTTTCATTAACAACTCCATAAGCTGTTTATTTAGTATTTCATAACAAATCGAGTATACAACGAATTTGCGAAGCCTCTGTTCTATAACTTGAGACTGTTTATTTTACTAGCTCTTGTTTGTGAAATCATTCTACTCTAATGCATAAATAAAAGGATGTCATAAACAGTTGATTTACGGTATTACACTTCAAGCCTTTATGTTTTTATTAATTTGTCATGTCTACAAGTGTGAAAAAAGTATATACAGGCTTACCAATCATCACTGAATGTGAAAGAATTAAGTAAAATATACGAACAATATATAAAAATTAATGGAACAACATATAGAAATACGTTTGCAGCGCCGCACAGTCAGCCTCACATGCGAGAAGCGATATCTCCTTTTCCGCCAAGTGACTACGCAATGTTCCTGTACTCTATGGTACAGAATATCTGTGATTTGTCTGGTCATCAGACTGCAGTCTTGTTCTACTACAGCTTTTGTTGGCCGAAAGCAATCTCTTTAGGCCCAGCCAGAGCAAGGTGCACCTCTTACTGAAATTCCCTGATCGAAGTCGAATAATACATTTGTGGCGCACCAGTTCTGAAATAGCATTCTTTCCACTCATATTGGCATAACTTTCGACCAGTTTTTGCTATTGTTTTTTTTCCCTTTTCTGTAGTAAAAAACATAAGATGGCGATAGTGCTCCGCCTGGTCCTTCATATCAAGGGCTCAGATGCAAACAACAATGTTAGAACCTCCCTGTTTCGGGGCCTATTTCTTATTGATGTATGTATGTAAATTTAGTCACCGTTTACCGAATACAGTATCCACGAATATAGGAACACTGATTAGAAGACTGGAACGTTGATACTCATGAATGAACGAACTTTTTGGTCAACCGAATACAGTAAATCAGTAAACATTGATGTAGTCTTTTCCTTTTTCTTTCATAGGGTTCATGATAGCAGAGCTGCAGTAATCTCAAAGAGAATAATACTAATTTATTATTTTTTTGTGAAATTGAAGAAACTTGCGCACGGTTGAATATATTTGTTTGCACCCTGCCAATGTTCCCAGTTTACATCTTCCACTCTTTACCTTGATGCACGCTTTGCTCATCGGAGATTTTGCTATAGCTACCACAGACATGAAGAAGCTCCCCAGAGTACCGGATCATCCCGACTGGAAGAAGTGGCTTACAACATCCCGTGAAGGCAGGTACAATTCTCTGTAGAGCAGTGCGCCAGGCAGCCTCTGATCCTCTAAAGGGCATTAAATCTAACAGTTTTGTCGATATAACTTCAGTAGTAGTATAAATGTATGTACAAAATTCCTTGAACTCATGGAGCTTATGCAAAAAACTAGAGTAAATATACAAACTATCTATTTTTGGATACACTGTTAAAGGAGATACCTTAAAATAGATTTTTTTACTTCAGTGCCATCGTGTTTTTTGCTTTGAAAATTAAATTCGAGCAAAACGTTCCATCTGTGTCTCTCTGCGCCTCTTGATGTAGAACTGAATCAGAAAATAATGTGCACCGGCCGTCACTGGTTGGAAAAAGAAATTGGTATCACACGTGTTCGATAATAATTTAAGGACTAAAGGTCCATTGACTGTATTCACTAAGTAAAATAATATGGACCACGTTCAGCTGGTAACTTCAGTTTAAATCAGTCTTCATTGCGTTGTCTGTCACATAGCTCTTCACAGTTAATTTTTGTTGTGTTTATTGTTACAGTTAACCTGTGTAATATGCAATATATCTCTACGTGACTGACGACTAGAGCCCGGATTTCTAGCCCTAAAAATGTGGTCAAAATAGTGCTTAATAAAGTCGTTATTGCAGGTATCATAGCAAAATAGTTTTTATTTCTAGCAAAATAGTTGTTATTTCTAGCAAAATAGTTGTTATTTCTAGCAAAATAGTTCTTGTTAGTAGCACAATAGCACGTATAACTTTGCAAGTTTTGGCTAAAACTCAGCAGTTTTCCTTCATTTGTAGCTATAAAAAAAAACGAGAGAAAGTTATTATTTTAATCGGAAACCATGTTTTTTTTCACTCAACCTATGCGCATATAGCCTGCACACGAAGTTATGTAGCTGTGACATTTCTTTATAGTGATCAGTTTTGAACTTTATATGAATGAAGTAAAAAACTTTATCTACATTGAACAACTAACGTAACCTAACGTAACCCTAGGTTACCTCACGTCAGGGTCAGGTCAGGGTTACATCAGGTGAGGTCAGGTTATTCACTAAAAGAACTCTGCTGCCCCTGCATAAGCTCGGTGGAGCTCATATCCTGAATACCACTCAAATGAAAATGACAAGACTGAAGGCTTGAAGCCTATATGAAACTCCAGAATATAGAATGACGTATTGTAATAGGAACCTGACTAAATGCTCGCTTCCTAGATAACTCCAGCGCTGGACTGTTCTAAGAGCTTACCAAATAATTTAGTGTTTTACATGGAGTAGAAAATAATTCATACCGTCATTATGTCTCATAAATATAGTGCTTCTACAGATAACATGAACTGATTGCATGGTGCATATTTGTCCTACCTTCATGACTGTAAAATGTCTAGCATAAGATAATGCTGCTGTTATCCTTGTACCCTATCTCGTTACAATAGGCTGTGGGGAAGGGGTCGCATCGGGAGCCTTCTCTCTGAAGAGTTTACATCTAATTCCCAAAAAACATCTTTGGCTGTGATTTTTCTCCCCTTTCTTTTTTCTTTCTTTTTTTCTTTCGTCTTCCATTTTTTCTCCTCTTATTTCCCCAGTCCTCTACATCCTACTAACATAATGGCAATAGCTCATAGAGGATCGGGGTGTAAGTCCCGGTGTCTCTTTGGTAATGGGCCTCTTGGTTCGTGTTCTGCCGCCTATCTAATCTAATCTACTTGGGGCCTTCAAAATATTTTTTACCGTTTGATATTAGTTTGTCAGCGTCCTGAAAGCGCGTCCGTACCTCTTCTGCAATTCTATGCAAGCCGTGTGCGAGGCAAGTAAGGAGCAACATATTGTGGTAGAGATTTTGTAGAGAAGCACCGATTTTCTGAATTTGTGCTGCAAAGTCTGTCACCAGCAACAATTGTTGTTATACTTAAGGGATTCTGGCCAAATAAGCGATAAAGATGACGCAATGAACTGCATTATTGTCTTACTATTAGTGCGTTCTAATTAAGTGAAATTTAATAGAAACATGTCAGATTCTTTGTTTAATTCAAGTGTGGCTATTATTGCTGTCGAAATCTGCCCTCCCGTCGTATCAGTACACTCGTCCACTGCCAGCACTTGTGTAACTGGTAATGTCGTGACCAGAACGACAGTGAATAGCACAATTCCTTACGCTTTCTTTCAAAGGAAATTTAAACAAAGTTGAAACATGGCAAGCTTAATTAAATGTTATTTAGTTATTCAGCGTTTCCTAATAATTAAATAATATTATGTAAATGGTACAAATACGTACTACTTTGTGCATGCTTTATTGTCATTTATTGCATAATGACTACTTTCTGGCTTTGTTTCTGGTCAAAATACCGTTTATAGTAGAGTAGCATTGTCTGCAATCACTGCACATTTTTATTTGTATTTATAGCCGCAATAGCAATAANCTCTATATCCTATTAACATAATGGCAATAGCTCAAAGAAGCCGGGGTGTTAGTCCCGGTGTCTCTTTGGGAATGGGCCTTTTGGTTCGTCTACTGCCGCCTATCTAATCTAATCTAATCTACTATTAGTGCGTTCTAATTAAGTGGAATTTAACAGAAACATGTCAGATTCTTTGTTTAATTCAAGTGTGCCTATTATTGCTGTCGTAATCTGCCCTCCCGTCGTATCAGTACACTCGTCCACTGCCAGCACTTAATGTCATCACCTGAACGACAGTGAATAGCACAATTCCTTACGCTTTCTTTCAAAGGAAATTTAAACAAAGTTGAAACATGGTAAAAAATTAAATATTATTTAGTTATTCAGTGCATCCTAATAATGGAATAATTTTATGTTAAATGGTACAAATACGTACTACTTTGTGAATGCTTTATAGTCATTTATTGCATAATGACTACTTTCTGGCTTTGTTTCTGGTCAAAATACCGTTTATAGTAGAGTAGCATTGTCTGCAATCACTGCACATTTTTATTTGTATTTATAGCCGCAATAGCAATAATCGAATAAATGCTAGAGATCCTGGCTCTACTGATAACTATGTATTTAGATGCTTAGGGAGCGAGGCCATGTCTAACAATGACTTGCAAAAGGCATTAGGAATACAAACATATGTACGCACATGTCTATATTGCATTATTGTAAAATATATGGAGATCAAGGTTCTGCATAACCGACATTTTTTATTTTGTATCCTTTGTTACTTATAATTTGAAGGAAGAGCAGGTGCTTTCTTCAGTTTTATGCTACATATCACCAAAGGGACTAGTTTGCTACATGGTCAAATTCAAAGAAATTTTAAAGAAAGGCATACATAGATATATTAATTATTTAGTCACAGCAAAACAATTTATCTATTCATATTTTCAAATATTATTACAATACAGTAAGCACTTAGCGCAGTTTTTATGGTAATTTATACAATAATGACTAGTTTTTTTCAGTCAAAATAGTGCTTATAGCAAAATAGCATTTTGCAATAAATGCAAATTTTTTGTATTCATTATAGCAATAATAGAATAAATGCAAGAAATCTGGCTTCTACTGATGCCATTTGTATACTTACAAATAGATTATTCTTATTTACCATTACCGAATATGTAATGGGAGATCAGTGTTCCATACGATCTTGTTTTCAGCTCGTTTCATTTCACGCGCTTTTAATGTACTTTCTTACGAACCTCGCTTTTTGCGTTTTTGCCTCATCTGCTCCATTCCCTTAAATTATTTAAGTATTTGAAAGATAAACTCAACATTCAGAAGATTCTGTGAGTATTCTATACACCGAGCTCTTATTATAGCAATGTGTGTACTAAGCAAATGGAATATGACAATTAGGTTCTTGAAAGTAAGCAATTAAAAAATTGAACTATCTTGTAACTCTGACTAGAGCCAAACTGCACATGGGACACAGAACAAAGCGAATCTAAGGCGTCTCATGCGAGGTCTTAAATCAGATTTGCCAGTTATTGCAGGCGGGTTTAATCTACATCCACCGCAACTGAATTATATCTGCGCAGGCGCCTGTTCATATGGAACATCATACGGGACACCAAGACCACTTAGGCAAATTTCAGCCAAGATGACCTTGGTCAGTGTGTCTGTCCAGATGGTTTTGATGGAAATATAAAGGTGAAGTCAACCTGACCGAAATCCGCAAGTGGGAAATCCAAATGCAGCAGTTCGTGCTGCAGATAGATCCCCCCGGCCCCAGAAGAGTGCACGGCTGAAATCGATCACAGATTGCCAGAGTTTTGACGCTATAGACGGAAGGCTCGTGGGACAGCAGCGACTAATCAACCATTTCCATTTCTGGGTAGGGTCAGAACCTCACAGTAGCGTCTGAATACAGGAAAAGCTGACTCAGCAAGCCAAGAACTGAGAGAATCAACCTGTTTGGCAAAGAGGCTCCAGCCTCCGCACTAGCGTGAGTGAGGCCGACACTGGAACCGTCTCCGCCATTCTGTCCAGGTGGCTGCGGTCAAAACTACTGCGCAACTCCGCAAGCCCGGATGACATTTGCTTACGAATTCGTTGGTAGATTACTCGAACGATAACAGGGCAACTTCTCGACATTTTTAGTAAGTCTCCGAGTACGGGAAAGGCTTCACAAGATTAGAAACTCTCGAATGCGAGTCTAATACTAAAACAATGGATTAAAATACCCTGTAACTATCGAACTATGAGTCTTACTTCGGTAGCGAGCACAGTCGTCTTAAGACTTTTGAACAAGCCCATCGCTGACCACACCACCTTAAGTAATATCACTCACAACACTCAGCATAGGTTTCGAAAAGAGAAAGCTGTCTAACCAATTTACAGGTTTTGCTTGGACAGTTACACATATCTACGGCAAAGCAATGGCACTGCACCTCGCCCAACAAGACTTTCAAAAAGCTTTTGAAAAAGAGCCTCATCGAAGCGTTATAAAATAACAGAAGCTAGAGGCTTCAAGTATGTGTAGCACTCGCGCTGCTGATGTGGCGAACAGAATTAGACTAGATGCGGGTGCACGTGTGCATTGTACTGAGGAATCAATATGTATCAGGATTTGTACTCAGAATTCCTGGTAATGTATTCCAGGACTCTGCTTGCCATTTTGACACTCTTTTCTACTTGTTGACCGAGTTATAATTTGCTCGCAATAGTTTTTCCCAAGTCTAGTTGTTGGGTGACAGCCTCTAATTTTATCCCGTTCATTTTTAATTGGGCACAGGAGTTCTTTGGTCCAATGTGCATTACCGAACAGTTGTCGACATTGAAGCTCATTTACCACATCTACGTCTTGTTGGAACTCGATTCTAGCAACGGCCGACACTAACTATGAACTATGACACAGCTTAGTATTATCTGCAAATTTACTGATTGTACTGCAGATGCCAAATTATTGATGTAACTTATGAACAGAAGTGGACCAAGCACACTAGTTTGTCAAGCCCCAGATGAGACGGCTTTTTCCCGTTTAGTAGTCCTGACTTGTCTCTTCACCTCTCGACTTGCCATTATGAGATTGCACCTGTTCTTCTCAATTTGATTACGCTTCCACTCTTTGTAACACTCTTGCAACCTGGCAATGCAGTTTTCTACAGTTCGATTCATCCAACGCGAATTATTTCTGTTACGAACTCAGTTATTTGGGATTTCTCACTCGGCAGCCGCCAAGATGTTCGTCTTCCAGATACAGTGGGAGAAGATAAATGTTCTTACACCATGAAATTATTTATTTAGAAAAATCTTGCAAACCAAAAATAAATATATTGATACAGTATTTGTATTTAGGTGCTATAAATCGATATACATATATATTAACAATCTGAAAATCATAGTGAATTATATAAATTATATATTTCTCATATCTGGGGTTAAAAACTGTATTCGTACAAAAAGACTTTTTCATTTAAAATTGATTTCACTGTTGAAGAACTTTCCAGAACCATTTACATTTTCCGTTAGAAGTGTACTATAGTCCATGAACATCTTTGGGGTAATTATTTCCTGCGACATCGTAGCAGAAGGTTGTAATCATGGCAAAAAGCAAGGAGCTTACGAACTTTGCAAACGAGTTGATTATTAAAGAATGGAAATCCGGGAAAAGTTAAAGGCCAATATCACAAACACTCAAAATACCGTTTACCACCATCGGGTCATTGATCAAAAAAATTAAGAGTTCGTAAACCAACTTAGATCTGGAAGGCAGAGTAAGATTTCCCCTAGAGTTTGAAGAAAAATAGCCAGGAAAGTGAAAATCCCATGACTACTTGCAAAGAGCTTCAGGAGGACTTGCTAGTAGCAGGGACAAGCGTTAGCCTTCGTACAATAAGCCACGAGCTGCACCAAACTCGTTTACGTCCTCGAACTCCTTCCAAAACTCCCCTGCGCTCGAAACGAAATAGGGAAGCTCGTCTGTAACTCGTCCGTGACCACAAGGACAAGCCTGAGTCGTTCTGGGAAAACGTGTTGCGGTCGGATGAGACTAAAATAGAGCTATCTGGACAAAATTTAAAGAACTATGTATGGAGGAAAGACGGAACGGCATTCACACCAAAAAACACCATTCCCACTGTGAAACTTGGCGGTGGTAACGTTACGTTTTGGGGATGCTTTTCATTACGTGGAATAGGTAACATTCATATCATAAAAGGGAGACTGAAGCTCACATGTATGAGAACTCGGGCTCCCGCAAGAATTCTGTTTTCAGCAGGACAACGACCCCTAACATACGGCGAAAACTACGAAGAAATGGTTCACCGATATTCATGTACAACAACTAGAATGGCCAAGCCGGTCTCCGGATTTGAATCCGATAGAAAATTTGTGGCGATTTCTGAAACTAAACATTGATGCGAAGAGGCCGAAGTCCATTGCGGAACTCAAAGAAATCTGCAAGGAAGAATGGGCTGAAAGCCCCCAGGTAACATGTCAAGACTTGGCAAAAAAAACTATAGAAAGAGATTAAATCCCATTCAACTGAAAAAGGCCACAAAATGTCAATTGTTGTTTTAAAATTTTTTTGTGTTGTACGAATACTTTTTTCAGTCCAAATATATAAATTAATATATAATTACTGTTATAGAGGAATACGCTTGTTTTGTTGTTGCGTGTATGCTGTTTAAGCAGAAATACAAATACTGTATTAATATATTTATTTTTGGCTCGCTAAATTTTCTAAATAAACAATTTCATGGTGTGCGTCTATTTATTTCCCCCACTGTATCTATCAGAGCATTTTTCAACACTACAGCCTCTCATAGGGGTTTCGAAGTCACTTGTTTCTAATTTAGTAGTCATTCCTAGTAAATTCGCTCTCCGATAGTCTGGTAGTTTACAAGGGAGAGTTTTAGATCGTAGCCAAGCTTATTCAACTGTGTTATGATCTTCAAGCCTGCCTAACATTGCGAGTTCAACAATTTCATAATCAGGTGTAGTGATGACAAGGTTTACAGGCTACGTATCCAGTGGGTTCATTGCATTCTGGGCCATGTGGTTGTTGCTGAGATTTTCGAACAGTTTATTGCTTGGACCTTACCTGCACTGTGTACTAAAGTAATTTTAGGGCAGATTAATGTCTTCCACTAGGTTTGTTTCATTCTGAGTTCTCAGTGCCTTCCTACATTTTGATAAAGTACTGTATCAGTTTTCGCCGTACAGGGAGGGCTCCTAAAATCGAGCATAGTAATCAACGTTTCCGAATTCCAGCGTGGGTGGTAATGAATTTATAATCTTTAGTTGCTGAGACATCTTTACAGAGGGGACTGAGGCTGCCTTTGTTATATATTTACATATAATGGAACCCCTTTCACTATACTACCTGCAGGTCTGACTATATTGAACTTCACCTTCTAGGTATTTGTTTAACAGGTTGTTCCATGTTACATTGAGAGCAATAATATCATGTGCAGGAATAGCTGCTATAGCTTGCATTTCATTCATCTCATTTGTCATGGTATGTACGTTGCCAAATAGTAATTTGATGCTATTTACGGTAATCTTGGAAGGAGAGGGATCAGCAAGAGCGTTGAGAGCGTTCATCGGGAATTGAGCAAGGGAAGCGTGGTGTTTTTCAGCCAGGCAGTTATTAATTAACGGAGTACAGACAATTAACACATTCAAAATTCGTCAATCAGAGCACTAGAAGCAGCACTCTCTGCAGCTTCGGACATCTCCTCCGTAAATCGTCTTCATAGCCCGCTGTAGCGAAGTGAAAGGAGGATGTATAGGTTAGTGTATGATGTGTGTCCGCTCGTTGAGAGCAATGTTTGTTCGGGATCCAGCTGCTTCATATGTGTCTGAGTATTGTCGCGTGATGTTGTGCTGTACTGCAGACTGCGGGATTTCCGTGACAATTCCAGGTCTACTTCGAACGGCTGAAGTCTTCAGAAACAACTTTGGTCTATTCTCTTATGCTGGGCCACGTTATTCATTCACAAGAGCAATCTGATGCATCTCATTCTTGCTACCGTATCTATGTTACCGAGTTTAAACAAAACATTTCAAAACGACGAATGATTTCCATCCTCGCTTCCAGTTGTCCGTGCGAATGCATATGTGGCCTCGGTAAAACACAACCAATCTAACATAACGTGTTAATTTTCTGCAACTGAACATGTATGCGTCCTCGTACCACTGGCTGTTGCTTCCTTTTTGGCGTTCAGTAATAATTGTTCAGTTTATTAGCATAACGACAACAAGATAATAGAGTGGACCAAAATGTATGTTTTGACTCCTCTCTGGTATTAGGCTTCTTGGTCCATCTACAGTGTGTCCAATATCAAATCTGCTGACTGTATAGCTTTATTTAACGTTTTTTCCTAGTGCTTAAGCAAAAACCTTTTTATGGGGCATAGATCTGTCTGCGTGCAAGTGAATAGATCAGAAATTAAGTTTATAAAGCCCTTAGCATAGTATGTTAGACGCGTAGATTTCAATAAATTACTAGACTGCCCATGACCCGTTGGGTCACAATCACCAGCTTTCTTGCTTCTCAAGCAGTCGCGTCTCTCTGCTTACATATACAACTAGAGCACTCTGAGAGCGCATACCTCCGCCAAGTGAGGCAACGGTAGCAAAAAATTCAAAGTGGCTCTGAAACCATAATTTTCTTTGTATAAACTCTAAAATTTCATCATTGTGCCTTTTGATAGTAATAACAGCTTGTGCAATTTTCTTGAAGATCCGTTCGTAACTGTTTGAGTTATACTGTTAACAAACGTAATGACAAACATGAGTCAAACATACAAACGAAGAAACCGATCTGCGCCAAAATTTAATCATTTATGTCTTTTAACATTACTAACAACCCCTATAACTTTCATAAAGGTTCATTCATCATTTTTTGAGTTAATGTGCTAACAAGCATAAAATTAAAAACAGTGACAAACGAATGAACAAACAAACGGATCATTACCAAAATTTGGTCACTTACTCTTTGTTATATACCTAACGACTCATCTTAATTTCATCAAAATCCATCCAGAACTTGAGAAAAATGAGACAGACAAACAAACAAACAAACAAACAAACGGATGTACATATCTTCACCAACAGTTAATCATCTATTAGGCCTAACATACCTAACAATCATTGTAAATTTCATCCAAATCGGTTCATAACTTTTTGAGTTATCTTGGTGACAGACAGATAGAAAGACAGACAAACAAACAGCCAGACAAACACGACGAAAACATAACCTCCTTGGCGGAGGTAATAAACTGTATTCATAGTTTACTCTCAAACAATATGGTTAGCTCTTCTTTATTATAAGAACAGCAATGCGTGGGGGCAGCAGTGCTGGGAGAGAAAATGGCCTTGAGAGATGCCATTGTCAAGCATTTCCACGCGGAAACAAAATGTTCTCCCTTGCGTGGCATAGTGTGCCAAGATACAGAAGGGAAAACCGCCTAATTGGACAGGTAAGAAGATTAGGCTCTCCGCACAAACAACGGAATGATTGTTTTAGTAATAGTCTCTGCACTAACCTATAGAGTGGCTACCTTTCTCAAAAAAAGCAGCTGTTATACCTTGAGAAAAGCGGGCACGTGCAAAGATCTCAGGAACACAGGCAACAACAGTTGTTACTTTATGTTATGCGTTCTATTTACTTAACGCAGTCCAGCTCCAGGAGTGGTACGCCGCACAATAGGGGTTTACAACTTGACGATGTAATTGTTTTATATTCAACTGGCTTTGCTATAGACCGAACGTTCTCTTTTTCACATGTAATACTATACATTCTCTTCGAGAATAGGTATTTCTTTAAGACTATAAATTAAGGCACTACAGTGCAGGATGTAGGTTAAAATTGAATTAGGTCTCTCGTAATATTAGGGTAGTTGGTCCGCGTGCAGCTTCTTATTGAGTTACTTATGTTCTAACTCTGTAAGGCATGTTCGAATTCAGTGCGTTTCACAACCTTCTCTGTAACGCTTAGAGCAACCTTCGCATCATATCTAGTGCACATCAGAAGCTTAGCCGAACGTTGCCACGATATTAGAAAAGACGTTTTTTTTATTATTTTTTTTACCTATGTCACTGAGTAACATTCAGATATTATTTCAGTATGTTGTGAACTTTGGATAAATACCATCTAGAGGAAGAACAGCTCGCACAGTTCACTCACTATGAAGGTCAGCAGAATGTCATTCATGGATCTAATCAGAAACAGCACCTATGTTGGTGGTATTTTTCACATGACTTAAATAACATATGAAATATTTAGAGAAACTAAGCTTTCTCTTCACTCCTGTCCAGCTGTTCGAGATTAGCAGTCGTGCCACTGAAATTCACCCCTGAAACAAGACAGTTTACTCAACATATCTAACCAAGCAAATATCGGGCATTTACTTCCACCCTTACTTCAAGCTATTTAGGAATGAAGCTCTCTGTCTTTCCGCTGAAATAAAGCCATGAAAGGTACATAGGGATTCGAACTGGTAACTCAGGTACACAGCACGGCGCAACCGCAAGGCCACCGCTAAGGGCCGGAACACACCGAATGTTGTTCTGCGAGAAGCTGGCAGGCAGGCAGGCAGTTTTTGAGAAGCACGGAATTCATTGGAGCGCGCACACCGAACAGCGGCAGCCAGAGCAACAATGGCTCGTGAGTCCCTCATGGGCACCAGGTGGGATATGGGCAAGTGCTGGGCACCTTGACCATCTCATGGAATGGAGCGCAACGTGGCAGATGAACTTTAATGTCGACAAATGCTCAGTAATGCAAGTAGGGCTGGTGAACTCTTCCACCCAATTGAAA